>JAJHJA010000890.1:0-148634 GCA_021202915.1 Heliconius himera | reverse complement strand
TTGGAACTGTGATCTTCAGATTGTTTTTATTGTCCTAAGTTCTGCTAAAATACTAAAATATTATTGAGGCCAGTTGCCGCGGCACGACTGTAATCGCGACAGGTCGTGGGTTCGATTCCTCGAGGAAATGTGTTATTTCCTCGCTCTGGTAATGAGGCTAAGCGCGGCGTTGAGTTTCGCTTCTCAATACGCAATGCTTCCAGAACTCGGCGGAAAGTGGGCAACACCTACCATGCTATGTACGGGATACAGCGTGAAGTTTAAACAAAAAAAAAACAAAAATATTTTACTGAAAATTTGTAATTAAGATCATTCCAACGTGATGATTGCAAATTCGAATCCCACGAATACTAATATACACTTTTATTTAATTTTTCTAATCTACTTAAACAATTATGTCATTTGATTCAGCTACGTATATATTATACATATTGTATACCCAATATAAAATAGATATCACCAAGATTGAACTGACAACCATTATTTAAAATTTGACATTAGCAACTGAACCCACATACTCGTTTTAACTAATAGGATAATCTAAATTAAATACCATCAATTTCAAAGTAAGCCACTGTAGTCATCATTCATTCCGGTCTCATAAACTTATATATAGAATGTGATAATTTACCTCATGCAGTAAATCAGTACTAAGTCACTGGACTAACTGACAGACCGTGTGCTAATTTGCTGTGTAACAATATTTAGCTGTAAGCGCGGCGGTTGCGGGTTCAATTCCCTGCACTGGAGAGGTAAAATGCGGAAAAATTGTCGTCGGTAGCGGATATCTCATCTCTCTACTCTGCGTTGTACGTTAAGGTAAAAAAAGATGCTGTTATATAATTGGGTTCGATCCCCACTCGAGGAGATGAAATATTTATTTAAATGTATATTTCCATTTCTTCGCTCTGGTGTCGAGGAAAAGCGCGGCGTTGAGTTCTGCCACTCAACACGCAATGCCTCCGGAATTCGGCAGAAAGTGGGGAAGGGAAGCTCTTAACACTAAGTTCCCTCTGCCTACCCTGCTGCGTGCGGGATTCAGCGTGAAGCTGATTTTTTTTTTATTACATAATCTTACAATTTTAAGTAATACTTATTAATAAAAGGTATAAAAAACATGTCCAAACGCACTCTTTGGACGATTTTCAAAAGAGGCGCAGGTTCAAATCTGGCTACGTTAAATTTTTTATACATTTTTTTAATAAGCGTTTTACTTTCCTAAATGTTGAAAAACACTTTCAAATTGCCTAGGTATGGATAAATTGAATATATTTAATTTCGTAAAAATTAAGCAAACCGTTTTACACTTTACTCCCAATTCTCGATTCATCAGACTTGAATTTGTTTTTGGAGCGAGAAATTGTAAATAATTCATTCCCCCGAGTGAAAATCGAACCCACAAACATCGCATTGACTATCAAAAGCTATTCTTCAAGAAAAATCCGTCACTGAACTCACAACCTTTGCGTAATAAACGAGCAAGCATTACTAAGCAATAACATTAAAATTAAAAGGTACTACATTACACGTGCATTGCACTTGTCGCTATTTGAAATAAGACTAAACTGCGGTAAGTAAATGCGTCATTAAAAATACTTGCATGAAGTGTTTTTTATAGTAACCACAACTCCCTCAATTCTAGCCTTTATATGAATTTAGATAAGATTTTCTAAAGTTTCCAACGTTTTACAGAAATTATACACGGATGTTGTAATTTTGTTCTTTAAGTCTCACTTTTTTAAATTGTATTTCTGCAATTTGGTATATATATATTTTTTACCAAGAATAGGTAGGTGTAGACTTAATTTGAACGCGTTAGAAGTAAAAATGGAGGATATCATTGCGATTTTTTTTCTATCGTTTGCAAAAAGATCTCAGCCTGTAAAGTACTATCATCAGTTCATTTCGAGAATGTTCTTTGAAGGCGGCAAAAGTAATATTATTTCGAAGAGGAGCTCAAAAAGTGATTTGTGTTAAAAAGCATCTGAATCTAGGCCCTAAATAAATGAAAAAAAAAATCGAATAAAAAAAAAATTGAAATAAAAGCTATTACAAATTTACGAGTGTAGTTGATTTCTTACCGAATCAACACATTCGTCCGCAAACTTGTTTGTCTATTTTTATCAGCTGTACTTCTCGTTGATGCAATCCTGAAATTGGTACGAAACCCTCAATATCCGACTCACACTTGACTGGATTTTTGTATATGCGCAATTACATATGTAATTTTTTTTAAAACCTATATCTCTCAATAACAGGTACAATAAAGTCAAAAACAGTATTTTATTAGTAAAAGCTCCAAGAAAGCTCACAATCAAATCAAGTGTGACCAATAAACAACGCCTGTTGTTCGAGCAACTTCTTCAAACTTTGAAACCATGTAATTCCCAAGTCCCGGGAAAAAATAAATTTCATTCCGAGGACAATTCCTGAAATAAAACTATAACATTTGTTCTGTTATATATATTAATATTTATATTTTTTTATAATTATAAATTTTCTAAATTTTAAGAATTACTATCAGAAAGAAAAAAATTATTTATATTAATACTACATTAATACTATTTCAATATTTTTTTCCACCAATTAGGGAACCTCACCTGCTAAATTAGTTTAAGCAGACGGTGAAACTGTTTATAATATTTTAAGTAAAATCATCACCTTAGAGAAAGATGTATGCTACAAGTCATTGGCAGACAAGACAACAAGTCAGAACGAAGGAACAAAGACTGAAAGTTCTTAACGGAGTATTTTAACACTAGGTTCCCAAGTTCCACCGGGCTGTTCTGCAGTGTGTGGGATACAACGTCAAATTAAAAAAAAAAACATTATCATTATCTCAATTGGATAGAACCCACAACTCAATATGTCACAGAGTTTATAAAGTTGCCTTAAGGTGAAAAGTAGATTTGCACTAAAGATATAACAAATGAGCCTTGCGCATAACAAATAGCTTAAAAATGCTAATATTTTCTCTCTATATATATATTTCAATTCACCGCCTTTTAGAAAAATGTCGGGATAATTTTTATTGTACTAAATATCATAAGAAGTATATACATACACATTTCATTTAGTATATTTATTATTTTTAAAAAATATATATTTATATCCTTATTTTTTGAATTAAAAAAATTAGTTTCGTCCATCGGTGCGCTTACTGGTGCCATTACCCTATTATTCAAATCACTTCGCTTAAATAACATATTATACGCCTCACAAACGCTCTATAAGTCACAATTATGGCAGATTGCCAAAATTTATCTTCGAATATCAAAAATAAATTGTAAAAAATGTAAAAAACTTCGACTTTTAGCTCAAGCGTATTAGTTCAAAGAGATATTTTTTTACAGATTTGATCCGGAAAGTATAGTTTCTACGTTACAGAGTCACTTGCAGATAATTAGTAGATTTATTTGGCGCTCTGTACGAAAGTTGCAATCAAGGAAATGCATATATTAAATATCTTTATATAATTTACTAGACTTTAAAAAAATAATTTGTAAGGCAATATCTTTTCATCGGAAACACCCAATTCAATAAAGCGATTTAAATAAAAGAAACAATTGATAAGGGAAGTGTGTCAAAATACAGTAATGAAAACTGAATTTAAATCGGTGAAGCCGTTTTTGCTTCTGATTCCTAAAGACAATCTAACTAGCAGATATTTTTTTGAAAACATTTTTTTGGGTCCGATTACTTTGATATATGCCCCAAATAATAGATTTACAATTTAGTGTATGTATAGGATTACGCCATGGTGTAATGGACGTGAAGCGCGAAGGTTGTGGGTTCGATTTTTATTCTGTAAATTGGATAATATGTAAGCTGCCCGGTCTAATAAGACACCCGCAAAGTCTTAAATTGAAGTGGAGAACGTATTTTTCTGTTTATCCAACTTGAAATTACTTTTAAACTTTCTCGCTCTGGTAACAAGACAACTGCGGTGTTGAGCTCCGCCACTCACGTAATAATAAATTGGGCGAAAGTGGAGACCGGAGTGTTTTAATATTCATTTTCCTCTACCTATCGCCCTAAATGCAGAAGCCAAATAGCACAAAGGAAACAAAAATAGCACGAAGCCAAGCCGAAAACAATTTATTTCTAAATTATTAATCGCATCATTAAATTAAGTGACCAGTCGAGGCACAGGGGCACAAAGTGTGATTGTAAAACCGACCGGTTGTGGGTTCGATCCCCCACTCGAAAAGATGAAATATTTATTTAAATTTATATTTCCATTTTTTCGCTCTGGTGTCGAGGCAAAGCCCGGCGATGAGTTCTGCCACTTAACGCGCAATGCCTCCACAATTCGACAGAAAGTGGGGAACGGAGTGTCTTAGCAGTAGATTCCCTCTGCCTACCCCGCCGTTTGCGGGATATAGCGTGAAGCTGATTTGATTTGATTATTAAATGACTAGCAAAAATTAAATTACACGTCTAAAGCATTCAAATATTAAATTAAATCAGCATCCAACATCATAAAAAATAAACAAAAACGACAAAAGCAACTGTACAGTACATTAAGAGCTATAAGACATTAACATTAAATATTCTTAAAAAATCTGACAATCATCATTCTTCATACTTTGTTTTATTCTGTTTTAATTTTTTTTTCCTCGTTTTTGTCATCTCCCTTCGCAGTTCGTCTTTTGTAATTAAGTAATTATACAGATCGGACAGATTACGTTAAAAATTAAAAGTCACTGTAAGAAAATGGACGAAATTAAAGAAAATCGTTTTTTTTTTTGCTTATTTTCGTTTTATTTATAAAATTTGCAAGTTAGAAATTGGGGAAATCTAGTAATACTGTTACTCTGGTTGATGGGACCTAAACGCCGCACTGTATCGAAGCTAAGTAGCAAAGTTGTAGCAAAGTAGTAAAGAAGAAAATATGTATTTATACAATAATTTTCTTAAAATTATGTTTTTTAAATTACACGAATTACAGACATCCTTCTACTGTTGTTTTGTGTGGATTGCTACATAATGTAGTTAAAAAAACATAGTTTTTTTTTCAGCTTCACGTTATATCCCGCATATGGCAGTGTAGGCAAAATATCAAGGTCCTGTTTTTCACCTGAATTTAAGACATTATGTGTTAACTGGCGGAACTCAACACTGCGCTTTCTATTGCTAGAGCAGGGAGTTTAAATTAATTCATTTTCGTGTACAAGTATCGAATCCACAATCATCGTATTTACAGTTAGACACTGTCCCAAAGTGACACGACGGCTTCATATATATTTAATATGTTCTTATATAAAATATGTAATTTTTAAATGAAATTAATATACAAGCAAAAATAAAAGGCAAACTTAAAATAATTAAATTTAATATAAAATATAAAGTTTCTAAGTTATTTCTATTGTTTAACATATGTATATATATAGCTTTGATTGGATACAGAATTATATATTTATTGGTACTAAGGCTATTAGGCGAGAGTGCCCTAATTCGTGATAATGCATGCCTGCATACTACAGGGAATTGTGCAGCTTTGGTAAATGTATGTGCATAGCCAAATTCACTTAAGAATACGAGTTATTTCGCATTCTATACTAGCTATACATATATTTAGTATACAAATGTTTACATATGTTGGAATACTTTAATATATTAAATATATAAAAAAAACTCCCCCGAAGGCGTTTAGTTTAATCCTCAAAGGCAACCTTGCTAGTATTGTGTTGTGAGCGAATTGTATGTAAATCAAACTGAAAGCGCTACAGCTATTCAATTTTTCTTTGTAATCGGAATCTTCTACAGCACAAAGTACAAAGGACTGTGTGTTTTAATACTCATTTTAAAGTGAAAAAGCGTGGTGTTAAGGGTGCATCTAGAGATATTTCCGAGAGTAGCCTATGCTATCCGAAATCCGAGTAGCCTATCCGAGAGTAGGCCTATACTTTAGCTTTGAACTTTTTTTTTTATTAAAAAGATAAGGCAAACGAGCGTTCGGGTTACCTGATTGGATCAGTGTTGCTCACGAACCCGTGCAACACCAGAGGAGCTACAGGTGCTTGAACTGGAAGCACTACCGCGGGAAGGCCATATCACTGTTCCGTGGAATCTTTTAGAACTCTGAAGTGGACAACAGACTATTTTGGAAAAGGCAAGGTTCACCGCTTCCCTATTGGCAAGTATATGTATGGTAGACATAGAGAGCCTATACTAATAGAAAATTAAATGCAATTATCTGTTGAGTGATGGACATCATACTCAACCCCGGATTTTGCCTTACCAGAGCGAGAAAATGCAATTTATTTATTGTCCCGAGCGGTAATCAAACCTACAAACCTCGCAATAAGTCAACTGATTTAAACAAGTTTATTTAGTACATCAAGGATTTGAACAAGACTAACCTATCGCATACAGACAAATTTAATTATAATATCCACTGTGCCACAAGGACTTAAGCCACAAAGAAGCCCGCAACAAAGATGTCAACAATCGTCGGATGCAAACAGCGGTATTATATAGAGACCGCGATTTACTCTATTGCATTCAAACTAGATCCCAATGGTTGATGGTGGTTGACAGTCGCTTTTATGTATTTAGACTTTGTGGGGATTAAGTTAGTTTTGTAAATATTCGTATTAGTATATTGAATTTACCCTTCATTACTGGCTGGAATGAATAGCGTGTTGTGATTTCTTCTTTCTTCTCAGATACATAGACTGTTTGATCCAAAAGAAGGTTTTATATGAGAACAGAGAACGGATGGACTTAATTAACAATAAGTCCTCCTTTCTAAGTGCAGGAGATATAAGAAACAGGATCGATTTGCAATATTATAATAATTTAAGCAAAACGCTTTTTTAAATACAAAGAAAAAAAATATTTACATATCTTATATAGGTGTACTTGGACCAAGTAATATAACGTTTTCACGTTATATATATATATATATATATATATATATATATATATATATATATTATATATATATATATATATATATATATATAACGTGAACAATACTTGTTATCAAATAACTCATCGCGTGAAAATACAAGAAGGTATAGAAATACAGGGCTCAGGATACAATGTAGATGACTTATTGTTTTGTTTTTAGCGAAATTTTTATCCTTATTGCTGGTTTAAGTACTATATAATTGATTGTATCCACGTTATCTTTAACATAAAGGCACGAACTAATGATGTAAAAAAATATTGCATGTCTTTTTGTGTTTCACTTTTTTTCATATAATCTGTATTTAGTAAATTATTGAGGCCAGTGGTGGCACAGGGGCACAAGCGTGTGACTATAACGCAAAAGGTTGTAAGTTGGATTCCCTTTCGAGGAACCCATTCCTCACTCTGGTAACGAGGTAATTTCATTTATTATCTTAAATTATTTATTCTATTATACTTCTTTTTCTTGTTTTCATATCATGTGGTATATTATTTTATATTACTTGGCAGTTTCTCATTTGTATGCCGAAAATCTGCTATGCAAGAGAGTAGGTAGGCAAAAGGAATGTATTGTTAAGGCACTCTGTTACCCTCTTTCAGCCAAATTTTTGACATATTGCGTGTTGAGCAGCGCAACTTAACGACAATTTCATCTATCAAAAAAAAGTCAGTACCTATATTCACTCTCCTAAGTAACCCACTACATTACGACGACCTCTTGAAAATTATCAATTTCTGTTTTAATTATAAAATATTTTACTAGTTAGTTATTAAATAGGATTCTCAGTTCGTTATTTATTTTTATATAAATCAGCTTCACGCCGTATCACGCATATAGCAGAGGTAGGTACGTAGAGAAAACTAGTGTTGAGACACTCCGTTCCACATTATTTATTTTTAAGCAAACTTTATTTTTGTATTTTACAACATATCAATGAAATATTAATTTAAAATCGAAATTTAAAGTATTTTATATTAATTTGGCATGCCTATAGCTCTTAAATATATCCTTCTAAAAACATAGGAAAAATATGCTCACATAATTTACGGTATACGCTAAGCACATCGACAGGGCAAGTTCCGGTATCTAAAATATTTTGAACCATCGAAAATTATGCGATAAATTTCGCTTGGATACTACGAAATAACCTAGCCGAAACTAAAATGATAATGTTGCATGCCGCCGCGGCCATAACGGCGAAAGCGTCTGTCTTGCTAAACGAAGAGCATTTATCATATACAGTCAACATTTTAAAATGTATAGAATGTCCTATTAAATATTGTGTTGTGCATTGGTTTGTTTGTGTGAAAAGTTTTTTGTAGCTGGAGTTAGTAGTTTTTTTCTGTTTTAGGGTTCCGTACCTTAAAATTATGAATTTTAAGTAACAACGTACAATAGAAATAAGGAGAAATCCGAAAAAAGAAAATTTTTAGGTTGTTCATAGAAAAAAATATTACAAACTTATATTTGTAGTCCATTTCATACAAAATACGCCTGCAAATTAGTACATCCCGTTGACCTACAATCCTGAAATTAGTACGGAAATCCGATGGGCGAATCTAATTGACATTTAATCAGTTTCTTGTTCTATTTTGGAATGGAAGTTGCTCCATTGATGTCTCCTGTGCTTGTAGTCGATATTAACGAAACTTTGTAAATTAAAAACAGAACTCAAAGTCACTCTTTTGCTTTATAACAACGGAGAAATGGGAATAATTGGAATATTTTCACTGCCAAATGGAAAACGAATCATAATCATCGCATTTATAGTCAGGCACTGTTTCCCCACCATGAAAGAGTTTATTATGCATTTTTACTTATAAACGTAAAGTATTTATATATTTGCGGAAACAACATTTATTGATACTAAAACACGAACAACACCGCAGGAAATAACTATATCTCTAAAGTTAAACTAGAACGTCTTAAACAGACATTAAATATAATATGATTTTAAATGGATCCGTTTGCTATTAGATTGTTAGATAGATAACTTTTGATATCATTCATACCTAGTTCGTATTTAAATATTTCCATGGGCTTTATTACGACTGCCATTAAGCATTTAGTGATTTAAAGGATAGTATTGTAAGCTTTTCGTTTTATTGTTGCCCATTAAATATGTTTAAAAGAAAAGTTTTGAAGACATTCCGTATTGAGTGGCGGAACTCGACGCCCGCGCTTTATTAGAGCGAGGAAATGAAAATATTAAATATTTCACGTAAAAAGCATGAGGACCCCCCGGAACCCCCCGGAGGGGATGTATGAAGAGGTTGATGACAGTGGACGAGGCGAAAGAGGAATGTAGAGACCGTAGTGTTTGGCGCTCCGTTCTCTCTGACTACCACGCAAGGGATAAAACGTGAAGTTAGTATAGTATAGTACAGTATAGAATATTTCACTTTCTCGAGTAGGAATCGAACCGAAAAACTGCCGCGTTTAACGATATAAAATAAAAAATAAATTAAATTAGCTTCACGCTGTATCCCGCACACAGCAGGGTAGGCAGAGGGAACCTAGTGTTAAGACACTCCGTTCCCCACTTTCTGCCGAATTCTGGAGGCATTGCGTGTTGAGTGGCAGAACTCAACGCCGCGCTTAACCTCGACACCAGAGCGAAGAAATGGAAATATAAATTTAAGTAAATATTTCATCTCCTCGAGTGGGAATCGAACCCAGAACCAGTCGGTTTTGCAGTCACACCTCGTGCCGCTGCGCCACGACCGGCCGGTTTAACGATATGTTTATAATTATTTCCTTTAACATGTATTTTATGGATATTCAATAATAAAAATTATCATTATATCAATTTGGAATTATGTATGCAATATGGTTAAATGAAAGTTCTAATTTTATGGATTCCTTACCTCAAAAAGGAAAAAGAGAGGTCTTTTAGAATCACTTTATAATCCGTCTGTTTATCTGTCAAGACCATTTATCTCAAGATCGCGTGGAGATAACAAGCTGAAAAAATTAAGCTTGTAAATCAAAATACACAAACATTTATGCATCGTCTTTGTTGTATTTTATATGAAATTCGCCGCGTACACAAAACCTTTAGATTACTTACCGTGGACCTACAGTTTTGAAGTGTGGCACGAAGTGGGAACTTTCAATACAAATAAAGGAAAAAATCTAAAAAAATGAAAATGAGTAGTACTTTTCTTACAAAATGAGCACACACTGCAAACTTAAGCTTGTCAATATTTATAAGTTGGACGTCTCATTGACCTACAATACTGAAATTGATACGAAACCCTCGGGAGGTGAATCTGACTCACACTGAACCGGTTCATTTTAGAACCTAAAAAGAAGTGGTGAGGTTCCACTTTTTTTAGGTTCTAAAATGAACCGGTGGCTGAAGTCAACGATACAAACGTGCAAAGTCTTAAAAATAGACAATAAAAAAAAGTGGGGAACAAAGTGTCTCAACACTAAATTCTCTCTGCCTTCCCTGATATAACTATTATCATTTACCGCTCCATATTTTATTTGCTTAATATAAACTTTAAAAGAAGCAACTGCTTGTTTTCAAGAGTACCTTACAAAAGGAACAAAGTAAAATTTTCAAAGAACTTTAGAACCAATTGGAGAATGTCTAAACATGATTTTAAAGGACAAGCGAGTCAAACAGCCGTTAAGCCGGCGACTCGAAAGAGATCTCAGATATGCGATCCACAGGGAAATGGAAATGCACTTAATGCATACGTAATCAAATTATCTCAGTGCGCGGCTGGCTTGAGCTTGGCTGGCTGTTACACTGTACGTGTTTTTTTTTATTTGGTATTAAAGATTTTTGGTGATGGGTGTGGGTTTGAATAAAGATGGGGGGATTTAGGATTTTTGTGAGGCCATTTCGGCTGTACAGTCTGATTGTATACACGACGGTTGTGGGTCCGATTTTTATTTGTAGAAGTGAATTATATTTTATTCCTTCGTTCTGGTAATGAGACTAAGCGTATGTTGAATAAGACATTTGAACACTAGGTTCCCTACTACTGCCCGCTTTCTGTAAAAATAAACTGCGGTGTTAAGTTTTACCTTTTAGTACATAATGTCTTGAAACGGAAAAGTTTGTATGTTAATCGCGCTATCAAGTAATACGGGTTCAATTATTAATTCGGGTATATAAAAAAAAGCTACAGGGATATATTGTTTCGATGTAACCTACTGCAACTGCGGTCAGTGTTACTTCGGTCTCTCATTTCTGTATGACTACGCGGGCAAATCTGTATATAAGTTGAAAAATATAATAGCAAGGGACAGGGACCCCGGGAACCTAGTCTTAAGACGCTCCGTTCCCATTTAGACACTTCCGTTCCCCATTTACGTTTCGGCTCGTTACCGGATCTTAGTCTAATTAGGTACATTATTTAATATAGTCTATTTAATTTAAATATATGTCAATAATTTAAATTTAAATATAACCGCGTCCAATTATAACGTGAAATTCACTTAGAAATTATTAAAAGTTTTCAAGTTGAATTAATAAAGCGAGACTCGGAGGAATTAAATGAATATTTAACAACGTATAATAAGTAGATGTTACGAACTTTTTTTTTATTCATCTCATATAAACTGCACATAATTATTTCTGTTTCTTCCACAATTTGGTTGTATAATAAAAATTGTATACCTGCACTATACAGCTTATTTGGTGCAACAATGACGAATTTACACTTTTTTTAATATTCATTTCGTCGTACTGGGAACAAGACAAATCTCGGCGTTAAATTGCACTGCTTACCTAACGCGAAATGTCTTGGAAAGTTGATTCAAAGTAGGAAATTCTTGAAAAATCGTAAACCTCAACTATTCTAGTTCCACCTAACCAAACAGCGTGTTATAAACGAAATCGCATAACATAATACCTAATAAATTTAGTGATGAATGACAAACATTAAATATTACTTAATAAATATATTAGTAAATTCCCTCTATATTTTTCGGAAAATACCCTAATTGCCCCCGACTAAAACAAGGGTGTGTAGAATGTTTGACGTATCTATGGCTGCTTATGTCTGTATGTGTGTACGGATGGACCGATTTTGATTTAGTTTATTTTTATTTGAAAGGTAAATTTTAAATTTGATTCCGGAAAAGAGGCCGGTCGTGGCGCAGCGGCATGAGGTGTGACTGTAAAACCCACTGGTTGTGGGTTCGATCCCCACTCGAGGAGATGAAATATTTACTTAAATTTATATTTCCATTTCTTCGCTCTGGTGTGGAGGTTAAGCGCAGCGTTGAGTTCTGCCACTCAACACGCAATGCCTCCAGAATTCGGCAGAAAGTGGGGAACGGAGTGTCTTAACACTAGGTTCCCTCTGCCTTCCCTGCTGTGTACGGGATAGGATACAGTGTGAAGCTAATTTATTTATTTATTTGATTCCGGAAAATATGTTCAGCCATTTGTAGATAGATAATCAGCGTTTTTTGTAATTGTTTGTTTATTTTTTAGAGCTTTGTGTGTTTTTTGTGTGCTTTTTTTTAATCACTAATTCCTTATGAAAATTGTAATTCTAAATCAATTTAATTTTATTAATTATTACTATTTTCATGTTTTCCCTCTGATACCAAGGAAAAATCCCTCATTCAGTTGCGCCATTCAACACGCAAGTTTGGAATCGACGGAAGGTGGAGAACGCAGTGTCTTAACACTAGGTTTCCTCTGTCTACTCCATCAGGGCTAAAGCATGAATCTGTAAAAAAAATCCCATATACGGTGTAACACAAGGTAAGGTTAAACATCCATTGATATACCATGCTATGCTGGGGACAACCTGTCAGTTACTAATGAGGGACCGCCTGTGTGAACACTACAGCATTACAGTCGTACATTTTTAATCTGCTATCCGACCCGCCTTTGTTTGAGGCCCACGAGAATACTCGGCGTTATAGGACAGTGTACACTGGGCTTTTGTAGCGAATTAAATATAAGAGAAGCAAATATATTAATAAGAGAAGCAAAAACTTTGTACATTTTTTATGAGTATTGTGCGGGTGGAAGTGTATGAAATTTGGTTAGTTTTAGTTTCTATAGAAAAGGAGTGCAAAATGCATGTTTTTTAATGATGCATAAAAGTATATTAAATTAATAAAACAAACACCACACACTACTATATATATGATAATATTGTCGACGGTGGGCGTAAATAATAAACGAGTAGAGCCTCGGCCATGTCCTGGCCTTTGGTTCTAATCATATGTGAACACATGACACATGTACAAACACTCAGAAGCTCGGAGCAGTGCCTGGGACTTGCGACCACAGGTGTAGGCTTCAGGGTACCCTTTACTGTAACAAACACTCGCCTTCACTGCTCCAGCCCAATGTAATTACAAATAGGTGTTAACCACATTCATAATTACGATAATAATCGATTAACTAAATAATCAATTATCCGAATAGTCGAGGTTAGTCAGTGGCAGAGCACGAGTAGTGCTCCGAGCCACACCAGAGCCAAGACTGCCCGTACAATATCCATGCGGTCTTTTATACGATCGCTAATAAATAAGTTGTAGGGTAGAATGAATAAGAATCGTGTTGCCAACAATATATACTTTTATATAAACAGACATACGCAGTGCTCTATTAACTAATGCTCTAGTACGTATTTGTTATGTAGATTGTCTGTGGGTCGATGGATTTCCTACACAGTAATCAAACCTACACGTTTCACTGGAATCTATCTGTGTATTTCTAACACACGAATCAAATCAAAAAAGGTTTGATGCCTGTGTAGGGAAATTTAAATATTGTCTAAAATTATTTTAATTTTCCAATCTTGTTGTTTAATGAAAATCCAGAGTACAAAGTGTTTTACAACTAGGCTATAATAAATAGACTGACTGCATAAAGTTGCTATTCTTTCTACACTTTAAAGTATTCGCATATTTTTCATGTTTCGTATAAATTATTTGATAAGATAAAAATGCTGCTCTACATGTAATTGTCTAAATTAGACGGTGTGTGAAAACCGGAATCTTAACAATAACATAACCTGCCTAATCTGCAGAATACAGAGTGAAGCTTAAAAAAAACTAATACACATACACATGATTTTAATACAATAAAATTCAGTTCTCCATTTTCTTTTAAAAATACCAAAAAAAAAAAGAAAAATATCCCAGAAGATATAATAAGATAATTAAATAATATGAACTGGACGCCGACCCTAACATCCAGTACATTAAGATCATTGCGTCAAACGCTCGAATACATCGTGCTTCAGTGCGACATATTAAATGCACTTAGACCATTCATTTAATATGAAGACTCACAGTTCTAGTCTCATAAGAGACATAGAATTTAAATACCTATAGACATCTATGTCTATAATAATTTTAATTGCTGGATATGAATCTGTTACACTTAAAAAACTATTAGCGAAGAAGGCAATTAGGTACATATATTTCTTATTTGTTTATCAATATATATATATATATATATAGAATATGACGCCAGTCATGGCGTAGGGGCACAACGATTCGATCCCCACTTGAGGAGATGAAATATTTACTTAAAATTATATTTACATTTCTTCGCTCTGGTGTCGAGGCAAAGCGCGGCGTTGAGTTCTGCCACTCAACACGCTATGCCTCCAGAATTCGGCAGAAAGTGGGGAACGGAGTGTCTTAACACTAGGTTCCCTTTGCCTATCCTACTGTGTGCGGGATACAGTGTGAAGCTGATAAAAAATATATTTTAGAATATAACAATGTTTAAATTTTTTTGGTGATAAATATTTTTTTTACTTAACCATTAAAATTGAAGTATCACGTAAATAATTAATAATCTAACTTAATCGCAATCCTTAAAGCATCATACTACGTTCCAAACTACTGTTAAAAAATTTAATATGCATTTATAGATACATTTTTAAGAGCCACGTGAATTTCTTATATATTTTTTATGTTTAATTATTTTAATACGAAACAAATTATTAGTAAAATCTTTTAACTTGTCGTCGGCCTCTCCTATCTGAGAATCGTGGTCAGAATTACATTTTATTCAATATCTTTCGCCACCCCTTCGCTTTTTCATGTCATGGGATACAGCTACCGTTTCTACTGATTTTAAAGCCCAAGTACATATATATTTTTTTAGCTCCTCTCTGTATCCCTCACATAGCAATTGAAGCAGACGAAAGCTGAACATTCAATGTAAAGACAATCTGTCTTCATTAAGACACTTTCGTTCTCTATTTTCCGCCTTATTCTGAAAGCTTTACATGTTATGGGAATCGAACCCATAATCTATCGCGTTTTCTGTCACACGCTTGTACCCCTACACGACGGTTGGTCTGGTCGCACACATATCTAACATGGATATTACCAAAGAACAGTATCGTTAGTTTTAGCGACGATTTGATACTTACTAGTATTTCGACAAATAATGATATTAAAATAATCATAAAACACATTATTTATATACTTCAGAGGCCAGTCGTAGCGCATTAGCAGTGAAATGTTTAATACTTTAATTTCCTTATCCTAGTAATGAGACAAAGCGCAGCGTTGAGTTACGCCATTCAACGCCGCGTAGAAAACGGAAGTGTCTTTTTGAAAACGGAGTGCCTTAACACTAGGTCTTATGTTCTTTCTGCCTATGTGCGGGATATAACGCGTGAAGCTAAAAAAATACATACTTTAAAAAATATATCCATACAAAAAACGGTGGAGAGTGTAGTTAAAATTGCTAACAACGTAAATTAACACAGCACTTAAAGCGAAACTCCACCTCAATTTCAAAAGTACGGATTAAGGTTTCATAATTTATGATACTGTTGATAGTGATTGATGACTTTCAACTTATATGATTGAATTTACATATTTTAACGATAAAGATGTATAATAGGGTCCTTTAGATATTCTCATTTGTTCTTCTAATGGAGACTTTATCTTGTAACTCTTTAGATATATAAAAATGTTATGATTACAAAGTCAATCAATCAATGTCATAAATAAAATAAAATAAATCAGCTTCACGCTGTATCCCGTACACTGCAGGGTAGGCAGAGGGAACCTAGTGTTAAGTCACTCCGTTCCCCACTTTCTGCCGAATTCTGGAGGCATTTCGTGTTGAGTGGCAGAAAACAACGCCGCGCTTGTCCGCTGGTGTCAAACCAGAGCGAAGAAAAGGAATTATAAATTTAAGTAAATATTTCATCTCCTCGAGTGGGGATCGAACTCGCAACCAGTCGGTTTTACAGTCACACCTCGTGCCGCTGCGCCACGACTAGCCTCAATGTCATGATTGACAATATTGACATATTTTAATTTAACTTAATTAAACATAACTTCACGCTCTATCCCTAGCGGGGTAGTTAGAGGTAACGGAGCGCGCATATTTTAATATTGACGAAAAAAATACATACTGAGAGGTATAATTATGAGTTTACAATACGTACTATATTCAGAAATATCAATGAAACCAAATTTCAATAAAACAAAGTTGATGTTATTAGATATTTTGATGACCTAGTGTTAAGATATTCCGTCCCCCACTTTCTCTTGAATTTTCATGTCATTACGTATCGAGTGATAAATCTCAACGCACCGCTTCTTCTAAACGAGAAAAGAAATGAAATAAATTTAAAATATATAATCATTCTTTAGAAAGCAATTGCGATAAACAAGCATTGCGTTTATCGGTTTCACGACGGCTTCAAAAATTTCGATAAAATCATATGAGGCCTAAGATAACAAAATATCGAAACAATTAACCTGAAATCTCTGAAAATCCATCGTCGACCCTCGTTACAATTTTTATAATCAAAAATGTAAATTCGAAAGCTCAAATGGGTGTAATTTGCGTCTGCTTTTTATTGACCTTTTCGTACCTTGACTTTTGAGCGGAGTTTACATTCCTTTGTACTCGTAATTATCTCAAGTTTATTGTTTGCTTCACGCTGTATCCCGCATATTCCTTCAGTTAAGACCTTCAGTTAAGACACTTCCACGCACTGTCTCATTTTCAAAACAAAGCGATTTAAGTGGCGGAGCTTTACGCTCCTCTTTGTCTTGTTACCAGAGTGGTTAAATAAAAATAGCTCGTTACCACTAGTAGGAATAGAAGCCACAACACTGTATCAGGCTTTCAATAAGATGCTGCGCCACGACGGCCTCGAATATACAATATTTCAAAATATTACTTTACAAAACCCAAATGAACGAAAATATTTTTTTATATATGAATATTTATTTTCATGTAGTACCGTATGCGGAAAATATGTGTTTATGTAACAAAAACCAGTTGATTGTTATTGGGATCATTTATGTGAACTTTATTGTGATTTATTCCAGCGATTCTACAAAAATAATAAATTTTGTGTATTTTTTTATATTTATGCAACTTCTGTTTTATCCAGCGTACACGGAGAGAACTAAGTGACTGAATTCTATGTTTTGTTTTATAGAAAATCTGTACATGGGATTATGTAGCCCATAAAAGTCTATTATTTAACAAGAACAATTTTATTTTAAAAATACTGTGGCTGAAAATCGAACTCCGAACAAACTTGTTAATCATGTTACAAGGGAATTAAAATAAAACACCATAACAAATAGTATTAAAATGTTAAATGTATGTTTTACGTTCAGCCTGTGTTCATATAGTGGGTTAAGCAGAGAGAATCTAGTGTAAATACTTTCCATTCCTCACACATTGCCCAGTTTTAGAGACAGTGACTGTTGAAGGGTGGCACTCACCGCCGCGCTTTGTCTTCATAACAGAATGGGGAATTGACAATAATATATTCCCTCGCATGGAAATCGAATCCACAACGATTCGCTATACCTTCGCCACGACTCCCCAAAAAACCTGTTGACCAAATTAAAATGAGCCTTCACTAACGAATTTAATGGAATCCCCATAGGCAACAATGTTCTGGCTGCATCACAAATCTGCATCACAAACGCCGCTGAAAAATTGTTTCAGATCGCGACGAAACCGCCCCACACCGCCGAGGCCGGGATGAATACATTTTCATAAAAATTTTGCATTTTTGATGAATCCTAAAAAAACTTCCACACGAATCAACATTTTCGCTTCGCTTTTTTCCGTTTTGTTTTGTTTTTGGCGGTTTAAAAGTGTATTTTAAGTTATGAGATAGATGAGTTATTATAATTTCGTAATAAATTTCTGTAGTTTATTTATGTGTGATATAATACAAGTGTATTTTTTTAAAAAATATTCTGAATATTATAACATTATTTTGCGAAAAGATAAGATCCTGCGTTTCCATATCCATCTACTAGCGGAACTCCAAGGCTCATTTTTGATTTGATAGTAGATGAATTTAAAATAACTCATTGCCAGTTAACTTAGAATCGATGCGTCACGTCTCGTTTATAGTCAGACGTTGTACACAATGGTCTCAGTCCTCCAGTTTGTTTAAGATCCCAAAAATGAGGTAGAATATTTGAGAAATGTTTTCTCTTTCAGCCCATAATATCTACAACAAATTAAAAAAACGCATAGATAATTTAAATTCAATTCATTTTTTTCTGTATGAGCAAGGGGAACCTGAAGATGAAAATTAATTTAAATATCATAATTCTCCCAAGTGAGAATCAATTCGACTACCACGGCGCTTGCAACCAGATCATGTTCCACTGTGCTAGAACTGCCTTTTTAACAAAATAAAAAATGATATAACTTTTTAACAGAGTTACCATACTGAAAAAAAAAACACATACCTACTGTAAATAATATACATACAAAGATAACTAACAAAAAATCTTTAAAAATGACATCACCGGCGGCTGTTTTGTAATCAAAAATGCAAATCGAAAGTTAAAATTATACGTATTTGCAAGTCCGCCTTTTCGTGAAACGAATTTGTTTTTGGTTTTTTATGAGGATCGGATATTTTTGGAAGACATTATTAAAGGATTGAATGAATTTTAATGTGTTTAATTTAAAAATTGAATTTAATTTATGAGTTTATTTCAATCTAATATTTGTACACAGTGCCTTTATTATATATAATGTTGAATATTTTTGTGCACGCACTAATCTCAGGAACTAAAAGTTCCAATTGAGATTTTTTTCGTGTGTTTCATAGTCCATTTATTTAAAAAGGCTATATTATCATCTTAATCATTGCAATGGCGGCTGCATATGTAATCATGTGTTATATTTTTTATAGCTTCACGCTGTATCTCACACATAGCAAGGTAGGCAATGGTAATCTAGTGATTAATATATTCCGCTGCCATTAAGAGAAATAAATTCTATTTATTTATTTACTTTGGTAAGATAAAATATCTTGAATTTGGGTGAAATGATGAAAACTATTAGAAATTCTACTCAAAGACGTCGACGTCGTCGTGAGATGATTCTCACAATATCTCGTAAGTACAAAGAACAAGTTAATTTTATAAATATTGTGATTCATATAAATTAATTATAATTATAACGAGATTTCTATTTTTCTTTCACTATACTTTTGTAAAGGGCAGGAGCTACATTCCTGCTGCCTGCAAAAAATGTTTTTTTCCTCGATAGGAAATCAAACCCACTAATCGTCACGTTTACAGTCAGATTGAACCTCTTTCTAAACAATTTTTCTTTCCTATAAAAAACAATATATAATATGTTACTCATTCATTTTATAGTCAATAGAACATCCATATTTAATATTATAATTTCACTTATTTTATAAAGTTTTTTAACTTTAAACTTTATTTTAGCTACTTTTTATATATCAACTATACGAAAATTCATTTTATTTTACTCACAGTGTATATTTTTACTATATGTACTAGTATATGCATTCAAAGTTCATGAATTTTATGTTCCATACGAAATTCTCGTGTACAATAATTTAAGTCGACGTCGGCTGTCACAGATTTTTTCTATATATTTGTTATTTTAGTCAAAAGTTGGAAAATGCATAGAAAACGTTTATTTGGTCAATGCAGGGTTAGATATTCTGACTGACAGCTGTTGGTTTTATTCTTAATCCGGTTCATTTGTTGCTTTTGAGTGAGTTTAATTATGAAAATGGTAATATTGGCAGGGTGGGCAGGGAACCTAGTGATACGGCACTCCGTTCCCTACTTTGCGTCCAATTATCGAGATATTGCTTATTGATTGCTGGAACTCAACGCTGCGCTTTGTCTTATTATGCTACTAGAGCGGTTAAATATAATATAATAAACTACAGTAGATACCTAATGGCGTAAACATCATTAAGTAAATTAACATAAAATATATGCAAACACAGGCAAATTCGCCAGTATTCGAAGACAACTGTAATAATATACCCAAAAACGTCTCACAATGTATTTCAATTTCCATAACAAATGACTTTCCTCGAAGTCGCTTCAAAATAAATTAATGAATCAGATAGAAGTTCTAAAATAATCCCAACTGTACGCAGATTGGACTGCGAGAAGTTTTAATGATGATTTATACGAGGAGTTGGGGCGAAAAAATTAAATCTATAAAGATCAAGTGAAAATTAACATGCTTCTGTAATAGCAGGTTATAAAGAGGTGGATGGGAAGAATTTGGAGTGACAATTATACAGCAAAGTTTTTTACGTTTAATGAGTTGTGAGGGTCTCGAGGTTCGAAATTCTATTTTACTTCACAAACAAAATGGCGGACAATTATTTAGTTATTTATATGTTTTATCTTTATAGAGAGGGTTCCCAATGATCGTTTGTATTGGTTACATATCTCTCTTAAGGTGAAGTCATCAATTTTGTTCTTGATATTAAGAAGTAAATTTTAGTGAATATTGGATGTATTGCTCATACATATAGAGCTAACCGTTTTCCTGACATTTTTTTTTAAATTATGAATTATACATGTATGTAAAAATGCTCATGGAGCAGTGGCAGAAGCGTGTCACTGTTAATGCGACAGTTGTGAGTTCGATCCCCACTCGGGAGAATATTTGTTATAAAAAATTAAGTTGAGGCCGTCGTGGCCCAGGGGCACAAGGGTGTGACTGTAACGCGACGATTGTGGGTTCGATCCCCACTCGAGGAAATGAAATATTTATTTAAATAAATAAATAAAATCAGCTTCACGCTGCATCCCGCACACAAGGTAGGCTGAGGGAACCTAGTATTAAGACACTCCGTTCCCCACTTTCTGCCGATTTCTGGAGGCATTGCGTGTTGAGTGGCAGAACTCAACGCCGCGCTTAGTCTCGACACCAGGGCGAAGAAATAGAAATATAAATTTAAGTAAATATTTTATCTCCTCGAGTGGGGAGCGAACCCACAACCAGTCGGTTTTATAGTCACACTTCGTGCCGCTGCGCCACGACTGGCCTCAACTTATTTTTTTATATAATTAAATATTTAATTTAATTGTATTTCCATTTCTGCGCTCTGGTGTCGAGGCAAATAGTGGCGTATAGTTCCGCCACTCAACACGCAATGCCTCCAAAACTTCGGCAGAAATTGGGGAACGGAGTGTCATAACACTAGGTTCCCTCTGCACCCTACTGTGTGCGGAAAACAGCGCGAAGCAGATTTTTTTAAAATAAATTCATATTTTCACAAAAAATTATGAAAGTTTTGTAAGTCATATTTTCAAAAAATGTTTCATTTCCTTGAGTGGGGATCGAACCCACAACCAGTCAATTTTACAGCCACACTTTGTTCCTCTGTACCACGACTGGCCTCACAATTAAATTACAAGTGAGTTATGAAATTGATTATAGCACTTACGGGTTAATATTTTCAAACAAGACAAAGCGCAGCGTTGAATTACCGAAGTGTCTTAACACTAGGTTCCCACTGCCTACCCTGCTATATGCGGGATACAGAGTACATATAAAAAAATACATATGTAATTGTGGCCTATAATCGGGCTTAAATCAAATAAATAGACGTATAACTTTAAAAATTTATAAACAACAATAAACTTAACAAAATTATATCAGAAATAAGACTTCAACATCAGGTAAAAAGGGTGTTAGAAATCTGTGCACGTCATGTTCAGACAATCGTGTTCACTAAAAGTTGGGAACTTTTACTCGAACTTCTTCCTTCTGTTCTACAATGGAGGATGCTGTGGGAATTAATTCTTGACACTTTATAGTGAATTCGCAATGACTAACTATTATTAAAGCTAAAAATATATTTTTCGCCGTTACTCCACTTACGTAAGTAAGGTAGTCTTAGAGAAGTCAAGCCTGGTGTCAAGATACCGCGTTCTGCCTAAATTTGAGACATTGCGTGTTATGTCAGAACTGAACGCATAAATGTCAGTATTCTACGGCGCACACTTCCACGTTCCGAGGTAAAGGAACTGTATTGCAATATTTGATATGTTTACATATATTAATAGGTATCAATGTATTTCATAAGTTTTGTAATATTCCTACTGCAAATAAATTCAAATTTTTACAAATATTTTTGATTTAATTATAATTATTATTTTAAAAAAATTGTAAAATTGTCAAATAAAATATATTTAAACATCAGTATCCAAGCTGGCCAATAGGAAACTTGTATATTCCGGAAGCCTTTAAAGTTCAATAGTGAAACAAAGTTAGACAGTTAGTGCTTCCAGAGTACGCCTGCACGGAAATTGAATTTGTGAAATTATTTGCTGCTACTCTTCAGCGACGTTTTCGTTTAGGCCCAAGAATAATGGTTATGTTATTAAGAATAATAGATGTACAGTGTGAATGTTTGTTGTTTTATCTTTCCTTAACCCGCCATTGGTGACGTTAATTTGACTTGCATCTTTGGTGACGCCGGTCTTACGGACCGAGATTATTGTTCTACGACTTTGGTTATTACTAATTATTTAGGTAACATTAAGATAAATTACAACACAACACAATCTTAAGCGTTTATGTCTTAAATCGGCCGGAATATTAAAAAAAAAAAACTTGTAGTCATCCTTACATTCTCGGTCACTCAAAGCCTTTTCGCTGTCCGAATTTTGTTATTTTGGTTCTACTTCGTTTTCACCTTTGCTATATGAAGATATTTGTGACAAATCTTAATGAGATATTAAAGAATCTCGTGGAAGCTCTTCGAACCGACGATGTACGTTTTTGAGTCAAAATATAAGAAAAATATAAAATATATAATAAATTATATATTTCATAAAATATCAATAAAATTATACAAAGAACTATAGTAAAATAACAATAAAAAGGAGCACATACTTTTGTAAATTTTAAAAAAAATACGAATTCAACTTTGATTTATTTACTTATGTAATTGATGACGCCAGTCTCACCGAGTTGGTGCCAAAACTCTAGAACGTACGTAAAGTTTATTTATTTAGTAGTAAATTTTATTTTTTTGTATTCTTAATAAGTATTTTTCTGTCCTAAGTATGGAATAACAATTTAAAAATGCTAAAAAATATATTTAAACCGTTAACTGAAACTACTATCTATACAGTGATAGACACACTGATATCCCACACGGCACTAATCACTTGCTTAGTTTCTTCCTTCTTTAGATTTCTCTAGACTTCTCTTCTCTTCTCTTTCTTCAGATTCTTCTTTAAATTCGAAATTTGAACCATACTTACCAAAGTCAATAGTACCAACACTACAATACACACAATTATACAGAATCAACGCAGAAATTTGTTTACTATAATAATGAGCTGTAATTAACTCGCACAGTTCGTCCGGGCTATGTAAACAAAATGCCACGACCTAATCTACGCTGATTGAGTGATATAATGGTAACAAATATTGTTATGTTCATTTATGTGCTAGTTATAGGAGAAATTATACTATAGTAAGGTAGGTTGAGGCTGTAAACGCTGCGGTTATGGATTCGATTTCCATTCGGGGGAATGAATTTTGATATTTATTCATATTTTCCATTTCTTTGCCCTAGTCAAGGCGTAAGCGCGGGGTTTAGGTTTGACATTCAACACGCAATAATAATAATAATAATAATAAACTTTATTTCTCAACACAATGTATACAAAAAGATAAGGTGATATTTATCTAAATACACGATATTTATCTACATACAAAGTTATTTAGAATCATGTGAGACTGACGCTTGTACTAAGCTCTAAGCTTGTGTAACCAGTCGCCAGGTTCTCACTCGCAGAAAGCATAGAATATGGGTATGCACACATACTTGACAAATGCTTATAATAATATGATTGAGAAAACAAATAACAGTACAATAAATAATGAAGGAAGAATGGTTGGGAGTATTACGAAGATATAAGGAAATACAGAATTATCTATTATATATTTATATACACATTATGTAATTATACATATGTCTGGAAAGTTCAGCGGCAAGTGGGGAATAGAGTGGCTTAACACTAGATTCTCCCTGCCTGCCCTGCTATATGCAGGATACAACGTGAAGCAAAAAAAATAATTAATAATGTTAACTTAATAAGATGGTTGTGGGTTCAATTCCCACCGAGAAAAAATATTGTGTAAAACGCCAATACTTGGTTCTTTTTTTCATCACATTCCTCTGATGAATCAACCAACGCGCTCCAATAGAATGAAATCATATTCATCCGCCGATTATTCGTTCGATTCACAAAGTCATGATTCTATAATTTTTGACTATTGCACTGTTGAGTTAAACTTTGTTTTCTTAGATGTTGTTGGCTTGAAAGTCTAACTAGGCCGTTTTTGATTAACTTTATCTATGGACAATCATATTCACCTCATCATAAAAAGTCATCCCAGGATTCCCGCGAAAAATTAAGTTATGAACAAACATCCGCTAAGGTGGCGTACCACGTACGTACGTCGGTGGTTAAGGGTTAACCCTGACGTGGCAGTCTCGTGGACACTTCTTTCCCTGTATGCATTCGTAAGTTATCTTCGGCCATCTGTCATACACTATCCGACGCCTGAGCTCATTACAGTAAGGTCCAGTACCAGTAGGTTCTGACAGCGGTAGTACTTAAATTTGAAAATAAGTGGTAATACACTGAATTTTGTATTTCACGGTTTATGAGACTACTACGTCAGTCGCAGACGGTTAAATAAAAAAGTCGAAATCGAATCCACATAACGTAAATACTCACATCCACGAGCATAAAAAGACTCGTTCTCGTTGATTAGAGACCATCGTAGCGTATACGGCACAGCGTCTGACTGCAAACTCGATGGTTATGGGTTTCAATTCCACTTGGAGGTATGTGTATTTTCAATTTCCCGTCCTGATAAGTTCAAGAAATATCAACGGAAAGTTCTTTATACTTATAAAATTATAATATTTTAGTTTTTTTTTCGTCAATAATAATAATTATTATTAAAATAATTTACCCACCCAGTTTAATTACTATACATTAATCCACAAATTAATGCTCAATTACTAGTTCAACCAAAGTTTAGTATCACCAAATTTGATTATCTCACTTTAAATTTAGTTAATTTTGTCGGCTAAATATGTAATAAAACTAGTCAGTTGCCATGGTTTTTCTCAGAAAAAAAACACATAGCAGATTAGGCAGAGAGAACCTAGTAAAGAAAGTTCCCCATTTTTGGCCGAATAAGTGGCGGAGCTCGCTTTGCCTCAACACCAGAGCGAAGAAATGAAAATATATATATTTTAATAAATATTTCATGGCCTCGAGTGGGGATCGAACCCATAACCAGTTGCGTTTCACTACGTCGTTTCACTACGCTACGCTACGTCGATCATAAATATAAATTTAAAATAAAATGTTATTACTTGTTAGCTGTTGATTTCTTAAACAGAATCAGATTTGGTCTTTTTGCTTGATCTTTACTAGGGATATAAACAAAAAATAATATAAATTTATAATATTAGAGTGAATAAACGAGTATGGTGTGAATGTATGCAAATTATTTACAGTTTACGTGATAAACTAATTTTCAACGTGTTTTATAATTGAATTTATAATGTTTTGGCGTCCGCAAATGATAAAATAATTATTTATAATGTTTAAAAGATAGCATATATTTTTTTATATAACGTAACATCTAAACTAATGTGCCTTACAAAGTATTATTCGTTGCTTTGTCTATAGGGAAATAACGTATGAACCGATAACTCTCAATAAGCGTTCTGTAGAAGCTCACCATTATGCGCTGTTATAATCATAATGTATGTAAATTGAAGCTTCTTTGTAATTTTTTACGTAAAAAAAACATTTTGATATTTATTTCCTGAACTTCATAGAACGGTGTGGGCTTTCTACTTGTCACGTCTACTTTTGAGTTTATTGATAGCAGAATTTAACACGATACATGAAAGTTCTCTTAAATGTGACTTAAATCCATAAAATAAAATAAATAAATCAGCTTCACTCACTCACTCACAATCGCTGTATCCCGCACACTGCAGGTAGGCAGGGTAGGCAGAGGGAACCTAGTATTAAGACACTCCGTTCCCCACTTTCTGCCGAATTCTGAAGGCATTGCGTGTTGAGTGGCAGAACTCAACGCCGCGCTTGTCCTCGACACCAGAGCGAAGAAATAAATAAATAAGTAAATATTTCATCTCCTCGAGTGGGGATCGAACTCACAACCAGTCGGTTTTACAGTCACACTTCGTGCCGCTGCGCTACGACCGGCCTCAAATCCATAACTATTTATTCAGTAAGTAACTGCTACTGAACTACTATAGCAACATATTTCACTTTTAATATATATTGCTTACCTGTGTAAAGATTAATAAAAAAAAATAGTTTTCACATCTTTTCTCAGTAAAATATTTTTCTTAATTATTTTCTTTGATTTTATTTATTTTTTTATAATTGAAAGGTACAGATTGTAGCGCGGGGGCATAAGCCAGTGACTGTAAACGCGACAAGCTGTGAGTTCGATTTTCACTCGACGAAATTATATATTTAGATAATATTTTCATTTCTACGCATTGGTAACGAGGCAGGTGGCACGGCTATGAGCCTGCCACTTAATACGTAATGTCCGCATTCGGCGGAAAGTAGAGAACAGAAGTGTTTTAATGGGAACAGAATGTCTTAACTCTAGGTTCCCAGGTCCCCTTCATCCACCCTGTTACGTACAAGATACAGAAAGAAGCAAAAAAAGAAAAGTAAAAAATGTTGACAGCAATAATTAAGGTTCCATACTACTATTATTCTGTTACATTTCATAGCCATTAGGTGTACGTGATGCAACGAGCTGAGCATTGCATGTGTTGCTTAATGTGACTTGCATATTGAAGTAAAATTAGACATAACTGGATGCATATTCTCAATTTAGTATATATTTTAAGTAATAAAGACTGCAGTATTCACAGATAATCTATCTATATCTGTCTGTCTGTGTTACTATAACAATAATTACTAAAAAACAATAAAATTAATATTTTAGGGGACTTGCATATAATAAATATCTTATTTTTTTTCGTTTTTATATGGAACCATTAGAGCGCGATTCCGACTCGCACTTGGCCGGTATTTTAAGCACTTAATGTACAGGTTATTGTATAAGTCCAAAGACATATCCACTATACATAAAACTTTACAATTTAAAGAACTCTTACAAGAACTACACATATATATTTAAAAAAAAAACATGTTAAACCGGATGTGGGACTTTAACACCGCTTACTCCAGCAAAGCTCAGTCGTATTAAAAGTTGTAAAGCAGCTTAAGAAGTTAGGTTTTTCTATGTTAGTTTAACTATGCCTTTCTAGACTAGTAGTTAAAACTGGCTTTATTTAAGTGAATTCAAATAATACCGTAATTTAAATAAAAACATATTTAAATAAATAATATTAAAGCAAGTCGTGGCGCAGGGTCACAAACATATTACTGTAAATAAACAGGTTATAGTGTGTGTCCACAAGTGTCCTTATGGGAGTAGAGTCTAGAGTGAGGAGTAGAGCTAAAAAACTAACACACACTATTCGATGCAACAAAATTTACTCAAGAAAATGGATCTTGATTGACATATTATTCATAATTTTTTTTTTTGTCAAATCTGTCATTACGGTCAAGATAATGGATTCGGGACAAAAGGGCCCGAAAGCATATGAATTTATAATAAATTATATGTAAAGTCCCTCTTCGGGGGCTCCGAAGGCAGATTTTATACCTTATACATAGTCGTTAGCTATAGGATGAACAAAGATAATTTATTGCCTAGAAGTCGATCATTTTATTGGTTTTCTTAAATTAATGATATAGCGAGATAAACAGAGGGAGCCAAGGTTTGTAAGACACTCTGTCCTTCGCTATCTTTTGAATTTTCGAATGAAAATAATAATTAATTTTCTCGGATGGGAACCGAACCCACAACCGTCCTGCTTAAAGTCAGGCACTGTGCCGCTGCGTCCCAATAGGCTGTATAAAACTGTACAAGAAAACAAGAAGAAGTCTTTAACATTAACATATAAAGAATTTTAAAAAACATCCTGTATCTTTAGATCTATGCATATCCTGTCGCCATTAAGGAGGAAACAATGCAGGTAAATAGGGTCCCATAAAATTGCTGCAGCACTTACTTGTACTCATAAAAAATGTCCACTAGGTAATCATTTTTAAAGATTTTTAGTATTTCGGTATTAAGTTTAACATTTGAGGACAGTCGTGGCGCAGGGGCACAAAGTGTGACTGTAAACGCGACTGGTTCTGGGTTCTATCGCCACTCAAGACAGTAATATATTTATTTAAATTTATATTTTAACTTCTTTGCTCTGGTGTCGAGGCGAAGCGCGGCGTTGAACTCTGCCACACAACACGCAATTCCTCCAGAATTCGGCGGATAGTGGAGAACGGAGTATCTTAACACTAGTTTCCGTGTTAAGATACTCCGTTCTCCACTATCCGCCGAATATCCTGCTGTGTGCGGGATGCAGCGTATATCCTGTTGTGTGCGGGATGCAGCGTATATCCTGCTGTGTGCGGGATGCAGCGTGAAGCTGATTTAATTTTAATTTATTTAACATATTTATCGGCTCGAATCTAACTGGGGGATAATATTTACATTTTTTCGTCATTTAATACACAATGTTTCAAAAATTGATCAGAGAGTCATTCGGAAACTCAGCACGAAAAATTACTATTTTATCGTTTTTAAGGTGTTTAGTTACGCACCAAGGAAAGAATAATATTTAGAAACATAAAATTTGTTTTGTCTCTCGTAAAGTAGTGTAGATAGATTTGAGTCTCGCTACCTAAAAATAACTTGATGATCAAGTGGTGGATAACCAATAATCATTTACGTCGTCCGTCGTCGCCGCCCTTTTCCTTGACACCAGAGCGAAGAAATGAAAATAACAAACATTTCACTTCACGGAGAATCAAACGCATAACCTATCGCATTTACAAACACACTGTTGCGTCCCTGCGCCACAACTGGCCTGAAAATTATATATTATGTATATATATGAGTATATAACATAAAACAATTTAACACTTAACAGCTAAGTGAAATGTCTTCAACAATTTAGGCTTTGATTTAAAGTCGTTAAGGTGCGGTAATTTCTAACTCGTTGGAACCTGACAAACACTATTAAAGCAGCCGAAATTTAATCCGGCAATGTCGTCGCCTATCATTAGGCGTAAACCACTTATCTGTTCCCGGGGGCCTCTTGAAATTAATTTTACACGAGTGTGAATGAAAACGAGGTTGTGTGTTGAAAAAGTTTGTATGTTTTGGTGTATCTGTTGTTAATCTAGACAGGGAAGAGTTGAAACACTCCGTTCTAATTCTGTCATCTAGTTTTCGAGACGTTTCATGTTAAGTAGTGGAATTCGACGCAGCGCTTTTTTACCAAGAAATGAGAAAAAATTGAGAGTGACAATCGAACCTACAATCGTCGCGTTTATAGTCAGACGTTGCCCCACTACGCCACGACGGCCTACCCAGGGCCGTTTTTACAACATAAATTTTACACAATGTAAATTTGGCAGTTGATCCGTCACTCAACACGCAATACCTCTTGAATTCTGTGGTAAGTGGACATCGGACATTAGATTCTCTCTGATTTTTTTAGCTTCACACTATATCCCTCATACTGCAGGCAGAGGGAACCTAGTGTTAAGGCATTCAATTCCACACCGCACAATTTTCGCGACAGTGGCGGAGCTCTACGTCATAATATTTTGTCCTGCTACTTTTTCAAAGAATTTTTTTTCTTCCGAATGGGAATTAATACTTTGTGTCCGGGAACTATCGTAATTTCAATAAGGTTTTTTTTTTAAATTTTATTTCATACTAAGGAAAGAAAAAAAATTGTTTAAAAATGTATAAATATTTGAAAAGCCAAGAATTCAAATGTCAAACATTTGAATCCTTGGCAATCTATTCAAAGAATCTAGCTACGTAAATATATTGTAGTACTTGGATGGTTTCCTGCAAAAATTGCAGATTAAAATTGCAATATAAAAAAATATAAATGTATTATTTAATTTCTTGATAAATTCGCTTTAAATTAGAAATTTATCACTGTAACACGAGAATTTACAGCAAATTTCATTCCACATCTATCAAACGATTACTCGCGTATTGAACGTTAGCAGCGAATGCACCTTTTGTGCAACTAAAGACGCATCAGAGTACAAAACACGTTTCTTGTTTTCTGATCAGCCAATAATACTGGCATCTGGCTGGTCGGTGGTGGCACAAAGGGAGTCAAATTGAAAATATATATGCAATTGCCTTTGGAACATTTGTCTAGGTTAAACGGTTAGGTTGTCTTGTAAAAAATCTTATTGTCCGTTTGTTCTTTTCTGCCTTTTCTTATTTGCGTAGGAACTTTGAATCCTCTTCTAGTGCTACCCTATAAACCCAAGGAACCTTCATGCTAAATTACAGCGTTTTAATGTTTGTATTTTGTGAGGTTTACTTTATTATGAATGAAATAAAAAATATCGTGTATGAGGAAGCAATTCTATATATACTCGTAATACAAAAAGACCCCAGATCGCTTGAGTGAAACACTATAGTTCGACTCTGTGTATATTATCTTTTAACTCCTTCACTTCCCTTCCCTTTTACTCTTCATGAAGAAGAATGAATCCATACCTATATTATAAATTCGAAAGTAACTCTGTCTGTCTGTCTGTCTGTCTGTCTGTCTGTCTGTCTGTCTGTCTGTTACGCAATCAGGGCCAAACCGCTGATTCAATTGTGATAAAATACTCATAAAGAGATACTCTAGGGTCTTCGGATGAACATAGGTTACTTCTTTTTCTCATATTTGTAATACTGTCGATGTATAATAATATATTAAAATACCTTTTAGTATGACAGACAATTTATTCCGCCATGTTAATAACAACCGACCGTTGCTAAGCAACGGTTTGCAAAGTTTGTTTGTTATAAGAAAACGTCACCCAAAATGAGCTTAACGCATACATGGCGTTGGCGCTGACTCAACCTTATGAGATACATGAAACCAATGTTTTACAAAAATATTGTTCTTTAATATTTAAAAAAGTCCGCGATACATATACCATGTTTATCTATGAAGATTGAGCAAAAGTAAACATTTTAATTAATTTACTTTATATTTATCGGGTTTTTATTGTATGTATTTTCTATAATTTGATATTGATCCTTATGAAAATGAATATAATAGTCACTTTTAGCATTTCATCTAGATTGAAATTATAGTTTACTGTATAACATTCTAATAAGTAATTAAGGAGACGTCACCGATTCAAAATGACTTAGCCTACGAGCGGCATAGTATGACCGACGCGAACGGGCAGATGACATTGACAGTTTTGTAAATTTTCATACATTTTCGAATTACTGTTATTTTTGATGTAATTATTTGCTGTTTATAATTAATTTATATTTTTTTTGGTTCTTTGCTTATTTGAGTAGTAGATTAGTTAGATTTTCATAAATTTCTTGGTGTGGTGTAAGTTGCGGCCCTGTGCGGCATCGGCATAATATTATTTAAGCATTTATTATTTAAGGAAAGAATTGTTGGTTATTTCATCTCGATTGGATAGTTATCTATACCGTTGTAATATACATAACAAATTATAGTTTTAGTTTTTTGGGATTTTATTTGATATTGCTCGCAAAACTTATCATATTTAATGTAGTTCGATTAGAACGTATGGCTTAGTGGTCAGAGCGCCTGGTCGGTTTCCAGGAGGCGCGAGTTCGAGTCCCGCTACGTTCAAATTTTTATACGTTTTCTAAATAAGTATTTTTCTTTGCTGAGTGTGGAATAACACTTTAAAAATGTTTAAAAAATATTAAATAAATAGTATTCTCTCTTGCCAAACGATAATTCTTAGTAAATATCTGTAGGTAGCGGAAATTTGTAAAAATCTCCCTACAGAGATGCTAACAACATAAATAAGTTGTGTCGATGAGAACGTATGGCTTAGTGGTCAGAGCGCCTGATCGGTTCCCGGGTAAATCAGTAAAATTGATCACTGAAAGTCCAATAAAAATTAGTTCAGTTATTCTGGACATTAGCTCGGGGAAATAGAAAGACAGACAGAGACAAAAAATATAACATTTTTTATTGTATTTAAGTATTATGTAAATAACCACATGCACTTGCTAAAACATAGCACAACACATTTAATTTTAATTCTTTTAAATATTTATTTTACTTTGATGATATTAATAATGTAGCTGGTTTTTTTATTAATATTTTAATATGATTACGTTTACTTATATTTTTTTTCATTTAAATTAGATATTTTCAAAAACAATTTTATAAATATATCTAATAAGCATTCGTATAGTTCAAGCGGGCGAAGCCGCGTCCGGGTCCACTAGTTTTAAATATATATCTTAGTGCACTAACATTCAATAAAATAATTTCAAACATTAAAGTACTTAAGTAGGCTGCGGTGTTTTTGAAACAAGAGAAGTACATTCCTTTCAAACTGAATTATGCTTAGTCTAGTCTTAGTCTTTAATATTTTTTTTTTTAAATTAAGCCGTATTAATAAAATAGTAAGGTATATATTAGTGTGGCCTTTCAAAAAAATGGTCTTTCTACATTTTTGTATACAATGAAAGCTACTGTACTAAGAACGGTTTTCAGTGTGTCTGTCGCCATTTACGTGTTTATGGTACGCCAGACCTCCAGCTGTTTACACTCTTAGCTCGACTGCTTTGAATGAATTACTTAATTCAATTGTGCTCCTTTTTAGGGCATTCTTTAAAATTTGTTGAAATTTTGAACCAAGCATTCTAATGTAGTAGTTTTGCCAAATGAAAACCGGTCCAATGCGAGTCGGACTCGTATATCGAGGGTTCCGTACTAACTTCAAGAATCCAGGATCAGTATACCAACGGGAAGTACATAAAGGTTTAAATTACAAAACAAAATCTATTAATTGTGTACAAAATGAACTAGAAGTTATTTAATGATTTTTTTTCGATGAAATATCTATAATATATATTTATTTTTTGGATTTTTTATCTTATTTATACAGCAGTTCCCTTGCCAAATTCATAACTGTATGACCATGGGAATCTTTTAGGATTTATGTATAAATCTTCATATCTTCTGATTGCGTTGGCTTAGAATGTTGAGTTGTTCTGTAGTTTAAGGGACCATGAACCTGATTATTTAAAATTAATTTCAGTTTGATACGGCTGCACGATTAAGGATTCCGTTTTTATCTTTTGAGATAAGGAATCCTAAAAATAAAACACGTGTAATATTTGTTCTACCTACGCTATATACAAACATGTAGCTAGCTACTGTTCAAGTTGAACCGTTAAAACAAATATTTGCGTCCGATGCGGCGCGGCGTGCAATCGCGGTACACAATAAATGATTTCTTTCGCCTTCAAACAAAGCGACGTATCCACTGTGATATTGAATACAAACTGGCTTAGATATTCCGAATGGAAATGTTGACATAAAAATATTGGATTTCATGCATATACTCGTATATATAGAGATCAATATGGATTTTTGAATTTTATATGTTAATAGCTTTTTCCTGCGGCTTTGCTCGCGGTTCAAGCATTCAAATAAAAGTTTAATTTGATCCACTTTCGATTAAGCTGAAATTTTGCATGCATGTATAAATCGGATGACAATGCGATATTATTATGACATAGAACTGATATTATGATGGAGCTGAAAGGTGGCCAAAGGAACTAAGTAATTAAACGACACAACCCCATCGAATTTGAGCTCATTTGATTCGTCTTCACAAGTACTTTGATGCTATATAGTAACCAGGATCTGATGATGGAGCTGAAAGGTGGCTATAGGAATTACGTAATTAAACGACATATCCACATCGAGTTTGAGCTCGTTTGATTCGTCTTGACGAGTACTTTAATGCTATATGGTAAACAGGGTTTGATGATGGTTAAAAATTACGTAATTAAACGGCACAGACCCATCTAGTTTGAGCTCGTTTGGTGGAGCTTTAAGGTGGCCATAGGAACTCCGAAACTCCGGAATTTTGGCTCGTTTGATTCGATCGAAAATCTTTAAGTAAAAATACTAAAAAGTTAAAAATGAAATTAAAGAAAAACTACATTTTTAACACACAAGTGTTAATAAAATGAACTAAAAAGCTAAAAATAAAATAATTTTAATAAGGAATATAACACTTAATAAATAATAAAAGCGTGTTACACTTTTGTTCTTTAATTTTATTTTACATCTCTCTTACGTTATAAATTTTCATTTAACCAATGTTAGCATAAATGCAATCTTGCAAGTAAATTTACACCTAGTACTAATAAACTTGCACAAATGAGCAAAGTTGCAAAGAAATATTATATAAGTTTAACTCTCAGCTTATCCACAGGTCTAAACAATGTTAATTTAAGTATTAAATCAGATAATACGAAAACATTGCTCCACATTTTGGATGAGAAACTTTTTGCATTAACAGATTTAAAATATATTTTTAATGATATTTCACTGTTTAGAAATATTGGTGTTTTAATTATAGCGGAGTTAACCAATTCAGTTCCAAGATGTAAAATATTATACTTAGTTTTTTTTTACTTATGAAATATATTTTTTTATTATTTTATTTTTATCCATATTCACATAATATTTGACTGTCAACGCTATGGTATCGTCCCCGGGGCTTTGATTTTTTATCATTTTCCTGCTCTGATAAGACTGTACGCGGTGTTGATTTCCACCATTTAACACGAAATGTATAGAGTTCAAGTGGTTCTTGACATTAAATACTATCCTGCTATGCGGCCTAAAACGTGAGCTGAAAAAAGTCTGCTAGTAAAAAATTATTTAGTCAAAACAAAAATGACTTACAAAATATGAACAAAGCTAAGAGATATGTATTTACCAAATACTCCACGTTCTCGTGAAAAACTTTTATTCACACCAAAATTTCCATATATTGTGGTACTCTCGATTCACAAGACGAAATATCGTTTAAAGTCACTTTTCACATATTTTTGACTATTTGACTTTTAAGTAAAAGAGAACAATCTTTTACCTTTCGTATGCAAGAACAATAGGACATCAGGACTCGGTAATACAAACAGAATGCAAAATATACTGGAGGTAGGAATAGCTTCATTTAATATTCATACATTTGCAGTTACCTGGAATTTAGCCATTTTAAGCTTTGTGGGTTAAATTTAGAGTTCAAATTTAACCAGAATATGTTTAAGGTTAAGTGTTTAGATGAATTTTAGCAAGTTAGGCGCCCCTAGGTGTTCTCTTTTTATTGTAACTTTAAGTCGGCTGTTTCTTGGATAACTGGCTACAGCGGGACTGTACCAATAGTAATAGTTCCATTTTGTGCTTAAACATATTGTTACCATGTTAAAGCGATACACGCTTAACTTGAACTACTTTTAGTAAATACTGTAACGATCCATACCAGAACTCAAATGTGTAGGTAAATAATATAATTAATTCAAAAAAATAATAATTCATAAAAAAAAACTATAAATATAATTTATAACACTATTTAATTTATAGCTTACGATTAATACAATCGTATATGTAATAGTTTAATTCAATTCATTAATTACGCGTTCCGTTCTCAAATAATATTAAAGTGACGTAATATACTGTAAAATACGCAGATATAACATTTATTAAAAATAATTAAATAATTATAAGTAATCATTGTGTATTATAATTTAAAATAAATAATAACATAATTAATATTTTAATTATTGTAAAATATCATGTTGGCTGAATAACCTACTGTCAACGTCAAAGTCGAGGGAAGGGAAGAAAGAGAGGGGAGATGGCGGACGCGTCTGAAGAAGGATTAAAACTTTTCTAAACATTTAAGGCCGGTCGTGGCGCAGCGACACGAGGTGTGACTGCAAAACCGACTGGTTGTGGGTTCGATTCCCACTCGGGGAGATGAAATATTTACTTAAATTTATATTTCCATTTCTTCGCTCTGGTGTCGAGGTTAAGCGCGGCGTTGAGTTCTGCCACTCAACACGCAATGCCTCCAGAATTCGGCAGAAACTGGGGAACGGAGTGTCTTAACACTAGGTTCCCTCTGCCTACCCTGCTGTGTGTGGGATACAGCGTGAAGCTAAACATTTAAAACATCCTTAAATGTTTAGAAAAGTTTTAATTTATAATTAACATATATCTAGTTATATTTATATTTTAAAAGCATGTGAGATTATGTCTTCAATTGTGATATAAGTATTCGAGGCTACTAACATAAGTTATAAAGTTATAAATGCTTTCACTATTTACGATTGTTTCTTTTGGAATACTTCGTCGGTAAGTTTTTAATAGATTTTTATTTTAATAGAAAACAAAGAAGAGTGATATTAATGCATATAATGCCGTCAATATCTAGAGATAAATATTATTTATTTAGTAAATGGAAATAAATACATGAAGATGTTTTATGAGGTACGTAAAATTACAAATATATTAAAGTACGCAGAATGCCTGCCGCCATCTTTGTTAGATGCATGTATGTGAATTGTGAAATGAGAGTTAAATAGGTTTGGTGAATTATAATTACTTATAAATGTATTTTTTTATATATATTAGTAAATATTTAATATGTTACTATAAAAGGAAATATAAATATAATAGTATCATTTATAATATGATATAAAACTATTATATCAAAATACGTATTTAAAATTTATAAATATTATGTCTAGTCTAGTCTGCCCATGCGTGTTGCCATTGCTGGTGACGTGACTCTACCACAGGTACTTTAGTCGCCTCTTACGACACCACCAGTACTAAGATGACCCTATTCTAGGCCGGGATCACACGACACAATATAGTCGCAACCGACTGCTGCTTGGCTTCGCTGGTACTAATGTGCTTGGCTAAGTGAATTGCTATTGCATTTAAATTTTATATATTATATTAAGATAGTTTCGCGGTGCCTTGCGGTGCGTTAACGTTGACACTTGGTGTATGATGGATAGGTGTGCGGTGCTATTTTATGTTCCAGCTCTGGTGTACATATATAGTAGTGTCCGCGTATTTGTCCAAATTTTATTTAAATATTTTATTGAGTAGAGTGGGGGAGTCAGTTACAATATGGCTTCCTAAGGTTTACGTAACTTTCCGTAAAATTATATATTGTGAAAGATTTTATATGGCCTATTACTTGTCCGATGTTTAATTTGCTCTATATTTATAGTAAGTAATGTTTTCAAAAAAAAAGAAAATACAATTTAATTCCAATTACAATTCAATTTTTTTTTTTCAGAGACCAGTTGTGGCGCAGGGGCACATAGTGTGATTGTAAGACCGACTGGTTGTGGGTTCGATCCCCATTCGAAGAGATGAAATATTTATTTAAATTTATATTTCCATTTCTTTGCTCTGGTGCCGAGGCAAACCGCGGCGTTGAGTTCTGCCACTCAACACGTAATGCCTCCAGAATTTGGCAGAAAGGGGGGAACCTGCTGTGTGCGGGATACAGCGTGAAGCTGTTTTTTTCTTAATTTTACAATTTAATTAGCAGAACCAATCACCGCACTTTATTGTGTTCAGGCAATAAAAATAATTCAATCCCCGAAGAGAATTGAATGTATGATAAAATATATGCGTCTCTTGTCCTTCTAAATATTATACCTAAAATAACTTTTTAATATATCACACTTTTTAATATATCACACTAGTATCAACCTGATACGTTTGCTTGTATATGAAAATATAAGTACAAATTTTTATATCATCGCGATTGCTTCTAGAATTGCGAGACATCTCGCTACGGAAGTAAAGCCCGCAATAGTTTTGCAACATTTTATTCTATTTTATTCACAACATCCTTCTCAATAAGGAAAAGCAAAATAACGCATCCTGTATTGATAGACTTTTAATCTTGTCTTTGTTTATTGTTTATTTAACATTGCTATTACTGTGATCATCATCTAAGTCATCATCACTATTATTACAATCATGATCTTTCTTCTCTATAAGATAGGTAAAGAGACAAGTCACTTTTAAGTTCTGTACTTATAGTATTTTTTTTTAATATTTAATCTACCTGAAACCAATTATTACTGTTAAGTGGCGTCAGCTTAAAAAAATATATAATAAAATACTTAAGTTACTAGATTAATTTGATTAAAATAGTTCTCTTTATATTTTTCTCCGTACTTAATACAAATTTATTAGCTTTACTCTAATTTAGCTATCCATTTCTCTATAATCTAAGCAACAAAATCTTGCAAAACTGTATCTTGAGCCTTAAACATTTTTTTAAATAAATTAATACATTACGTAATGTGTAAAGGAAAGAGGGGAAAAAAACCTACGAATAGACACCTATTAAAAAAAATAAGGCGAACACGAATTTTGAAGTAAAGATATAAAGCGGCATGTTTTAATAAGAAAATTAAAGATTCAGTGACTCGGAATGGGGAGTGTATTACTTTCATCCATAAATTAAGCACACGATTTAGATCAAAGTTCACGTTAGAATGCTTGAAGAGCGCTCGTCTGGATTTTTTGTATTAAAATTTACTATAGTGACCCTTCGCGGCACAGGGGCCCAAGAGTGCGACTATAAATGGGACAGGGAGTCGGAATCTAACCCAGAAGGTTCGACTCCTACTCGAGACAATTATATATTTTAATATTTTCATTTCTTTGTTCTGGTAACGAGGCAAAGCGCTGCGTTGAGATCGGCCATTCTACACACAACATCTCGAAAATTGGCAATGTGCAAACGAAGTGTTCTTAAAAATACGTTACTTACAATGCTACGTAGAATAAAGTAGAATAAAACGTGAAGTTGAAAAATTAAATTATATTCACAGTTGCTAAAATATTTTCCTAAAGTATATAAAAGTAATCCAAAAAAGCGTAATATAAATAATATAATTTATATTACTTATTATTAATATAATTTATATTGCGCACACAAATTTGATTGTAATGCTTGTTTGTAACGTGACGGTTGTGGGTTCGATAGCCACGCAGAGAAATTTATTATTATTTATTAATATTTTCCCTTTTTTGCTCTGGAATCAAGGTAAAAGCCCAGCGTTGAGTTGCGTCACTCACAACACACAATGCCTCGAAAAATTCGGCGGGAGATTGGGAAAGCACCAAAGTTTACTCTGCTTACCCTGCTATATGCAGGATTCAGCGCGAAGCTGACTAAGAAAAAGATATCAAACACAAATTTTCTTTCATTAGTTCCTCCTATGCAACATGTATAAGACGAGAAGTGTGAAATAGTTTCAAAGCAAACCATTCAAGTCAAGGGACCTAAACGACTGTACTTTTTCCATAACTTACGCAACTGAGGCCATAGAAAGAGCGGGTTTTATTTTTATCTTCACATCTTACGCGCAAAATAAAAAAGAATAAGTCAGTTATACGCTTTTCGTCGCCTTTAGAGTCAGATAAATAACGTTTTTTTTCTCGTGTGGGGTTCAAACTCACAAAGCATGTGCCCATGCACCACTTGGCCTTAGCATACTTAATGATTTTATTTTCTCGCTTTGGTAACGCGCGCCGTCGAATTTCGCCAGTGAACATGCAATACCTCAGGATTTATCGGAAAGTGAAGAACGGAAGTAAATTAATGGAAACGGAGTGCCTTAATACTAGATTCTCAGGGTCCCTCTGCCTACCCTGCTACATACAGAAGACAGCAGGAAGCTTAAAAATATCCTACTCAAAAAACCGCCCTTCTCATAGCCATATCCAAAATGCTAAACTGTCACCCCGGTTTTATTGTTTTGCACCGCAGCGACTTAACAGACGTATTATTGTAACGAGTAACTCTCTTTTCGCTTCTCGTTCCCACAAGTTCCCAGCTATTTGCGGGTGTTGTTTCGAATAGGAATTAGGACCTCTTAATTCTGGGGGCAATATTAAGGAACTTTAGTAATCCAACATTGTCCCAAAAAAACATTGTCCAAGTGTAATTTTGGGAGCCACGACGATATATCGAAGTTATGGCACTTTATAAACAGTTGAAAATTTACCAAGTAGCTCAAGATTTATCTGTAATGGCTGTTTTGGTTTTACGAAGTGTTGTTTTTTTGTTGGGATATACACACACACACACACATTATATATATATATATATATATATATATATATATATATATATATATATATATATATATATATATATATATATATATATATTTCTTCCCTATTTTAAGAAAACAAAGCGCTATTTTGATTTTTTCTGTGCAATCCCAATAATATGCGGAAAGTGGGGAGGGAAATAAAATTCACAAGGTTGCCTCTATCTATCCCGCGTTAAAAATACATTATTTTGCTATTTACAATTTTCTTGTAGACACTGATGGTGCAACTTTGAATTGTATATATATGTCTGTGCGATGTGTGGTGGTGGTCGATGGTTCGATATTCCTATTTTATTCAACGTTGTTTAAAGTTCTTAAATTTGCATATTTAATTATTCCATTTCATTCCTGCTGCATGTTGTACACGCGGCAAAGTAGGCAGAGGTTAGACCCTAGTGTTAAGACACTGCGTTTCTCACTTTCCACCAAATTCTGGAGGCATTGCGTGTTGAGTGACGTAACTCAACGCCGCGCTTTGCCTCAGTACCAGAGCGAAGAAATGAAAATATACATTTAAATAAATATTTCATTTCCTGGAGTGGGGATCGTGCCCATAACCAATCGTGTTTACAGTCACACTTAGTGCCTCTGCACCACGACTGGACCGACTTAATATAATATCTCTTAGTGTGAAGGCACTCCAGTCGCATTAAGACTATTCCGGTCCCTATTTTCCGCCGAATTTTGGAGATATCGCACGTTGAGTGTAAATTATCTTAGCCTTCTATTCATAAATACACTTTTAAACCTTCATCATTTTCCACGTGATATTATTAATTTCTACCATTCTATCCGCGGCCGGAAGTCAACCGTGCTGTAAATGTATGTATCATCGTAAGAGCGAACACAGACTCATCTCCGGCAAGAAAATGCTGCGCTTCAAAACGAAATGGAATGCAAATTTTCTTTTTGTAAAAATTTTTTTTTTATTTAGAAACCATATATAAATTTGAACGTAGCGGCATTTGAATCACTATAAATACATTATAAAAAGCGTATAAATAGCTTCTTATATCTACAATGACAACGTATGAATTAGTGGTCAGAGCGCTTGGACATTTTCCGTCAAGAGGGTTCAAATTACGCTACTTTATTTTTTTCTTAATTTTCTAAAAAAGTATTATTTATGATGAAAATCAATAAAAAAACTCTCTCACTTCAAATTTTAATTTTATCACTATAATTGGAGAATTTACAGCTATTTTCTTTCCACATATATCAAACGATTACTCGCGTATTGAACGTTAGCAACGAATGCACCTTTTGTGCAACTAAAGACGCATCAGAGTACAAAACACGTTTCTTGTTTTCTGATCAGCCAATAATACTGGCATCTGGCTGGTCGGCACAAAGGGAGTCAAATTGAAAATATATATGCAATTACCTTTGGAACATTTGTCTACGTTAAACGGTTCGGTTGTCTTGTAAAAAGTTTTATTGTATACTAGTTGCAGCCCTCAACTCCGCTTCTGTCTTTTCCTGTTTGTTTAGGAATTTTGAGGAATCCTCTTTTAGTGCTGCTCTACAAACTCAAGGAACTTTCATGCTAAATTACAGCGTTTTACCATTTGTATTTTGTATATTTGATTTTGATATTGTCATAAAAAGAAATAAAAAAAGTTTGTGTATGGGGAAACAATTCTATATATAATATAGAAAGCGTGAAGGGGTCACGCTAAGGTGAAGCACTCTTATGATGAGTTGCATATGTTATCTTTTAAAAGTTCCTTTTACTTTTTGTGAAGAAGAAGAATGAATCATAAATACTTATATAAAAATATATTATATACATATTTTAGTGCACTAACATTCAATAAAATTCTAAATTTACAAACATTAAAGTACTTAAGTAGGCTGCGGTGATTTTGAAACAAGAGAAGTACATTCCTTTCAAACTAAATTATCCTTAGACTCGTTTAAATACTTTAAAATTAACCCCTATTGCTAAGTCTATAAGGTATATATTAGTGTGACCTTTTTTTAAAGAAATAGGTCTTTCTAAATTTTGTATACAATGTTTTGTGGAAAGCTACTACATACTAAGAACGGTTTTCAGTGTGTCTGTCGCCATTTGCGTATTTATAGTACGCCAGACCACCTCCAGCTATTTACACTCTTAGCTCAGCTGCTTTGAATGAATAACTTAATTCGATTTTGCTCCGTTTTTAGGGAAATTCTTTGAAATTTACCAAATATTTTAATCCCTCCAAAAAACAAGAGCCCTGTTTATTAAGGTATAAAATAAATCATGTGTCTCTAATTAACTCTAGATAGATAACGTACGTCGAATGGACGTAACTGATTTTGAAAAATCCGTATAATTCGATGATTTTTTATGTTTATTAGGTTAGATTTAGGCCATATTCAGACTAAGCCGCAGCCCAGCGGCTAGCACAGCGGTGGGTTAGGTAAACTAGAAGATCATCGGTTGAGGGACTAATACCAGAATAGTGGAAGCCATATTGACTTTCATTAATCATCTATAATTAGCATGTTCGACCAAATAGCTTAAATATGAGTATCAGAAATTATAATTTTAATATATGTATGTAGATATATTTATTACATAAATACACAAAAGTGACTTACAAAACAAAAACAAAGCTAAGAAATAAATGTATTAACCAAATATGTGGAGTATTTTTTGAATACAATGCAAAAAAAGTATTTGGTTAAAATAAATTTGGTAAATGGTTTTCGTTAAGAACTTTTATTCGCACCACAATGTTCATATTCTTCAAGTAGAAATATCGTTTAAAGTCACTTTTCACATATTTCTGACTATTTGACTTTTAAGTAAAAGAGAACAATCTTTTACCTTTCGTATGCAAGAACAATAGGACATCAGGACTCGGTAATACAAACAGAATGCAAAATTCACTGGAGGTAGGAATAGCTTCATTCAATATTCACACATTTGCAGTTACCTGGAATTAAGGCGTTTTAGGCTTTGTGAGTTAAATTTAGAGTTCAAATTTAACCAGAACATTTTTAAGGTTAAGTGTTTAGATGAATTTTAGCAAGTTAGGCGCCCCTAGGTGTTCTCTTTTTATTGTAACTTTAAGTCGGCTGTTTCTTGGATAACAGGCTACAGCGGGACTGTAATACCAATAGTAATCGTTCCATTTTATGCTCAAACATACAGTTAAAACGATACAGGCTTAATTTGAGTTTTAGCAAATACTGCTTCCTAAAATTAGCCTAGCTAAATAAAATTAGCTTACGCTGTATCTCGCATACAGCAAGGTAAGCAGAGGGAACCTAGTGTTAAAATACTTATATATTTAGTGGCGGATTTCAACGCCGCGTTTTACCTTGTCACCAAAGCGAATAAATGAAAAATGATTATAGAGTCTCGAATATGTATAGCACTACCATATCCTTATATATCTCATCGACTTCAATCGAACCCACTACCATTTCGGTTACATAACAGTGTATTTAATATTGCGTATAAAATATCTTTTTAATATATCACACCATCACGTAGGATACGTTTGCTTGTATATGAAAATATAAGTACAAATTTTTATATCATCGCGATTGCTTCTAGAATTGCGAGACATCTCGCTACGGAAGTAAAGCCCGCAATAGTTTTGCAACATTTTATTCTATTTTATTCACAACATCCTTCCCAATAAGGAAATGCAAAAGAACACATCCTGTATTGATAGACTTTTAATCTTGTCTTTGTTTATTGTTTATTTAACATTGCTATCACTATGATCATCATCTAAATCATCATCACTATCATTACAGTCACGATCTTCTCTATAAGATAGGTAAAGAGACAAGTCACTTTGGAGTTTAGTACTCACAGTAAGTTTTTAAAATATTAAATCTACCTGAAAGAAACCATTACTGTAAAGTGTCGCCAGATTATATAAATATACGAATAAAGTAAAATATTAAATTTACTAGGTTAATTTGATTTAAACGGTTTCTTTTTATATTTTATTATAAACTTAATAAGCATTTATGAATTTTATTGATGGCTATCTATTTCTATATAAATCAATACAAGCTACAAAATCTTCCCAAACTATAGTAGCCTTCGGCTTAAATTATTTTTTCTTATATAAATTAATACGTAACATAATGTGCAAAAGGTAAATGTGTGAAAGCGGAGAAAAAGAATCTACGATGCCCAATCGTTTTCTCCGCTTTCACACTATCAAAAAATAAGGAGAACACGAGTTTTGATGTAAAGATATAAAGCGGCATGTTTTAGTAAGAAAATTAAAGATTCAGTGACTCGGAATGAGGAGTGTATTACTTTCATCTATAAATTAAGCACACGATTTAGATCAAAGTTCACGTTAGAATGCTTGAACATCGCATCGAATGGATTTTATTTGTATTACTACACTAATTTTGCTTTTGTTTGGAAGTATTCTAATTTGTTTGGAAGTATTCTAAATTTAAACAGAGGTCGCCGTGGCGCAGTGATCAGGGGCTCGATCCGTATAGGTATTATTTTTGTTTCCACTCAATACAAAGGTGGAAAGTGCAGATCGGGGTAAATTAATACTAAGTTTTTAAATGAATAAAATAATTATAACATACCCTACTGCACTTCACACTTTGTTATAGCAACGAGTACAATACACGTCAACTGGACATCTAGTTTTAATAAATATGCAAATAAAAAAGTCAATTATTACTTTTTTTAAAAATATACAAATGATCTTTTATAACTATTCGACGCCACCGCTAAGCGTAGATATTTTACATTGGTGTTTTTATTCGAACCCACACTTCTTGGATAAAATAATATAATATTGAAAAATTAAGTCCTACGTTTATATTTTTCTCATAATAAAATTCTTTATAATTGTTAGATAACTTCACTTTAGCATGTTACACAAAATATATAACCTTTTAAATAATAGTAAAGCAAATGTCACTATAAAATTAAAGTTAAAGGTTACAAGTTTTCTTTCATTACTTCCTCACAACATGTGTAAGACGAGAAGTGTGAAATAGTTTCAAAGCAAACCATTCAATGGGATCTAAACGACTGTACTTTTTTCATTACCTACGCAACTGAGGCTATGAAAAGAGCGGATTTTTAGTTTTTATCTTCTCGTTTCTTCTTAAATAAAAAAGAAAAACAGCGCAAAGTAGAAATCGAACTCACAATCTTTAGAGTCATACAGAGAGTGACAATTAATTTTTATTTTCGAGTGGGCGTCGAAACAACAACTTGTCACGCTTACAGTCTTACGCTTGTACCCCTGCGCCACGACGAATTACTCAACATTCAATGCCTCCAGAATCCAGCGGAAAGTGGGGAAACATAGTGTCTTAATGGAAACGGAGTGTCTAAACACTAGATTCGTAGGGCCCCTCTGTCTACCCTACGAAATCCGGGTTATAGTATTAACGTAAAAAAAACAATTTCTACTCCAAAAACCGCTATTCTCATAGCCATATCCTAAGTGCTAAACTGTCACCCCGGTTTTATTGTTTTGTACCGCGGCGACTTAACAGCCGTGTTATTGTAACGAGTAACTCTCTTTTCGCTTCTCGCTCCCACAAGTTCCCAGCAATTTGCAGGAGTTGTTTCGAATAGGTATTAGAAATACTTGGTACCCTTAATTCTAGAGGTAATATTAAGGAAGTTTAGTAATCCAGATTGTGAACATAAACATTGTTCAAATGTAATGTTGGGGGCAGCGACGATGTGTCGAAGTTATGGCGGTTCTTAAACTGTTGAAAATTTCCCAAGTTGCTCGGGATTTATGTGTAATGGCTGTTTTGGTTTTCTTTTTTTAGTAGTTAGTGTTCTTTTTTTTTGTTACGATATATATTTTCTTCATTTCCTCGTTCTTGTCGTCGGCTTCTGGATCGAAAATAAGGCTCGATATTGGATTCCATTATGCGATCGATAACTTAGCGGAAAGTGTGGAACGGATAAAAAATGACACTATTTTCTCTTCGGTGACACCATCATGATGCAGCTAAAAAGTGTATGTCTGTACGATGTTTTGTGGTTTGATTCCAATTTCATTTAACGTTGCTTAAAATGTGTGAACTCTAAAATCATTCATGAAATTTATTTTTTTTAATGCATTTTAAATATTTTATATATTATACATATAATACAAATTATTATATAATATTAAAAAATATATATATCAAATTTATTTAAGTGTTATATTTTCTATCAAAATTGTCTCAAATGTGGGCTAAAAGTGGAGAATGAAATGACCTTAGTACTAAGTTCCCTCTACTTACTGCAGGGTAACCGGAATATATGCTTGAAAAATATCCCTTTCTTAACTTCACGCTGTATCCTACACATATCAGAGTAAATAGAGGGAACCTATTGTACAGTCACTCGACTCCCATTAAGACACTTCCGTTCCCATTTTTCACTGAATTCTGACGGCATTGCATGTTGAATGTAAAATATCTTAGCTCAAAAATTCATAAACACAAGTTGAAATCTTCATCATTTTCCACGTGATATCATTAATTTCTACCCAGACGGCGCAAACACCTTTCTATCCGCGGCCGGAAGTCAACCGTGCTGTAAATGTATGTATCGTCATAAGAGCGAACACAGACTCATCTCCGGCAAGAAAATGCTGCACTTCAAAAAGAAATGGAATGCAATTTTTTTTTTGTGAAAAATATTTTTCCTCGAGCACATCACTATGCGATGCTAATGGTCGCGTTTTGAGCTAGATTTTTGGTAAAAGCTGAATTTTTGTATAAGTTTTTAGACTCGGTTCTCGATTTTGATTTGTTCTTCGATTTTTTTCTTTTTTATAATTAAAACGTAATAATGAAGAAGCCTAGTCTTCTATGTCTTTAAAATTTTGTAGTCTTTTTCAATAAATGGAATAGATATTTCTATTACATAAATTATAATAAATATCTACGTATTTTTTAATTAATTTAACAGAAACCTCCGTGGCGCAGTGGGTCAACATCTGAATATAAACAGAATGAGTGTAGATTTGATACCAATTTGGGGAAATCATTTTATTTATTTATGTATGGTAATTGCATTTTTATTTATTTTATTTTATTTGGACCTTACTCCTATCTAAATTTGCTATAACCTCTGCCTTAAGATTGCCTGGCAGAGATTGCTATTAGATAATAAGGCCTCCTTTTGTACATTTATATATTTTTATTGTATTTCTGTATATTTTCTTTGGTGTACAATAAAGAGTTATTATTATTATTAATTTCATTTCCTCACTTTAACATATGTGGGAAAAAGAATGAACACTACGTTTCCTCTAAACGGGGTAAATCGGTAGACAAAGAGAACATAGTGTTCAATTTAATAACTTAATTATAAACAATTTCCATTTAACTTACATACAAACTAGCACAGTACGATTACAGTTATAATTTCCGTAACAAATAATTGCGCCTCAGATTGTCGTTATCTCAACCAGAATCGGCTGCGGTGAATGACGATTTCCGTCCGCGCATTACGTGTAGCAATTGTATGAACATGGTGATAAGCGTAGCGTGTGGAACTATTTGTTTTTAGTATTTTCTTTATATTTTTTATTTAATTTCACGATGTTTCCCGCATTTGGCAGGGTATGCCTAGGGAATCTAGTGTTGCAGCACTCTGTTCCTCATTTATCTTTAAATTTTCTACAAATTTTGTATTGAATGACGTAAGTGAACGAAGCGCTTTTTCTCTTTTAAAGAGCGAAGAAATGAAAATACTCAATTTCCTTAAAGTGAGAATCACACAACTATCACGCTTACAGTGAGATACTACCACTACGCCAAGACGATAGCCCACGAAATCTCCCGATTTGTGTAATCAACCAGTGCTAAGTCCCAAAAGTGCGTTTATTATTCGATAGCAGTATTCATGAATTTAAATTAATATGAATGAATTTAAATTAATATAAAAAATATTTAATTACCGATGAAAAAGAATTGATATCTTTGAAAATAAAATAAACATACATTCAAATATTACTGCTAAGCATATGCATTATATGCAAGGACGGCATTTCTGCTAAGAAGAGCGTTGGCTCTTCGAAACTCGACAATTTCCCTGTATATATACCTAAGCGCATATATTAATTTAGGTCAAGAACCACGCTTAGCCGTTATCACTTATCACCCTAACCTCACCATGCGTCACCATTTCATTGTCATGCTGCGGAAACTTAATATCCTACTAGAGATCGAGGGCCTATTGTGTGGCTCTCATTATAGGAATATTACAGTTTACTTGCACACTAACAGATTAAATGCATACAAAGGACTGGACCTTCCATCCATCTCTGAAAAACCTTTTATGTGGTTACTTGGACAGTGGGCAGATATCTTTAGAGCAATTTATGTGAATGTTTTCTAAGATTTTCGTTTTATCTATTATTCTATATTTATACTAATATTATAAAGCTGAAGATATTATTTGGTTAAACGAGATAATCACAGGACGATAGATGATAATGAAATTGAAAAATTGTTTTTATTTTGGATAGACCATTTGCCGATGTTAACGTGTTTTGATGTCACAAATGTCATACACAAGTCTGTCAGTCTTTTGAATATATTTACAGTTGATGAAGGTATTACTAACTTCTAAGCTTATATATATTATGTATATATTTATAATTTTGTTATAAGTGACGGCAGTATTTTAAACGCATCTCTTTTAAACATGCATTCTCATATTGTGTATCTTTATCACTTTTTTACCGTACAACTACCTTAGCGTGTTCTCATAGAACATTACATTCGTAAATTGATTTTTGTGCTCATCTGAAAGCTTATATTTTACTAAAAATTATAACTTAAAGAGACGTAGTTGGGTTTTTGAAATTAATATTTATTTAAATTTAAATATTTATTTATCATTTCTACGGTGTCGAGTCAACGACAACAACAGGCATAGCCTTTAGAATTCAGCGGAAAAGGGAGAACGGAGTGTCTTAACTCTAGATTCCCTCTGCCTACCCTGCTGAGTGCGGGATACATCGTCAAGCTGATTTTTTACTGTAAACATATTAAGAATTTTTTAACAAACTTTGAAGTTCATTTATACATAAAAATTGTAATAATTTTGCATTTGCATCTAAACTTGTGATCGAGTCCTATCTGTGGCTATAATAGCTTTCCCGAGCTTGGACACAAGAGTATTTCACGTATAAAACGGTATCTGAATGTGGGGGCCTGATATATAAAAGGAGATCAAGTTAAAAGAATATAGCGGATATTTTCTTTTTTTTCATTATTTAAATGAAGACTTATTGAAATATTGGTCTTCTCTCATGAATGAATAATTCTGAATTCTTTATGTATTAAAATGTCAATTTAAATTACTTAATTTAACATTTCTTGTTAGCAAAACAAAAAATATGTAAAAAACCAACAAAAAATCTAGTACTAGACTAAGCGCGCCGATTAGCTCCGCTACTTAACAAATGTCTCAAAAAACTAATTAGGAAGAAATATTTTGAACTATGGTCCATCTGACCACCGTGCAATGTCTGAGATACGGCGTGATGCTGGTAGTTTTATTTTTTAAATAATTTATAATTTTAAACCCGCTATGACTTGCACCACTCTGCAACGTATTGAATAACAGCGGAAGTTCTCCGCACAAAGCATTCGAAACGCAGACAATGGTGGCCTCCACTTCCAACACCATGCTATTGCGGTTCAATTAAACACTATATAGAGTAGAATATTTTTTTCATATTCCTACGATTTAATCCAAGTGGTATAGAAATATTGCGCAATATCATCCAGCTTCAGTAAAAAGAAGAAACAAAAAAAATGAGCCATCACGGAGCTTTTACTATTCAAGTAATAATCATTATTATATATTTTTGTTTCTGTTTATTTTTCTGATCTCTCTCTCTCTCTCTCTCTCTCTCTCTGATCTCTCTCTTTCTGATATCCCCAAGAACGGCGTTGGGACCCAGAATAACAGTGTCTCTAAATTGAAAGAGAAGCTAGAAACTCAGTCTCTTCGCTCTTGTTTCTCTCTTATTACTCTTTACATGCTGTAGATATGTTATTTTGATTAGATTTTTACTGCTTTTTTTTATATTTACCTGAACCCATTCAAGCAACTAAGAAAAACGTTTTACAGATAGTCAAAAGAAATAAATATTTATACATATTTAATAAAATAAATTAATATTTTTTATAATGACAAGTTTAACACATTAAGTTTATAATATTACATTTTTACAGTATACAAATACATAACTAACTTCTACAATCTTGCTAACTTTGCTTCCTGCTTGCGATAGTTGATTGACTGACATTGATTTATTGGATTTAGTTTTGTACTCGTATGTGGTGTCCGAATATTGTATTAAGAGGAAAGTGGGGAAATTTTTAATATGCTTAACTGTATACACATAAAATTAAAAATGCTTTTGTAGAAATAAAATACAAAATACCACCAAGAAGCAATATATAGACTAAAACATAATACTAAAATTCTGCTTAAACTTCCTGAAATTAAAGATGAACGACAAGAAACTCTTCAGTTTTCTAATATATTTATATTAGCGTATTCTATTCTATTCTATCTATATATCTTCTCCTAAATATTAGTATATAAAAACAATAATAGAAACCTATCTAACAAAACAAAATTCAAATACATACTTACATACAAAGACTTGCATCGGAAGCAGTATCCCGGCGTGTGAGGCGTATCTTAAGTGTCGAATGTCGAAACGAACGGAACCGTACCTGGAGTGGAGAGGCAACTGAAACGATGTTTTAAAACCGACTTTGCGGTATCAAAGTCATATATACAAATATTCATATCTATATGGGGTATTGGGGAAGCAATTTATTCTTAAGTAGGACATTTTAAAGTCAAAAACCGTAGTGCTAGTTGTATTGTTGAAGATTAAGGGGTGGTTTTTTTGATATCAAGGCCGGGATGGCTTACTATGGATGGCATGTTAATAATTCATTTTATGTTTTTATATCTTATTTTATAGAGAAGACAGAGGAAATATATTATAATTTTCGAGACTTAACGTTTTTTCAATTAAAATTTTGTCTTGTTATTTTGTAGAGTAAAGAAATGAAAATAATTAAATCCCACGAAATGAGAATCGAGTCCACTTCCGTCGAGTTTATAGTTAGACCCTGTGCCGCTTTGCTACGACGGTCTTACGACGGCTTTTCTTGCATTAGGGTAAGTAGAGAATGAAGATGACTAGTCACTAATATAGCATTTCGGCTGTATTACCGCATTTAGTTAAATTAATTATGTAAATTAAGGCCTTATTTCCGAAGTCAATCGAATATTTGAATTATCCCAGCTCATCGCAGGCAAATGCAACCTGGGAACCTATTATATAGACATTCTGTTCCGCACTTTCCGTCAATAATACTATATACTAATATTTTATGATTTTCATTTTTTACTTATTTTTTATTTAATATTTTCTAAAGGTCGTATAATTCATCCTTTAATATATAACAAAGCTAAAGTAACATTTTACCAACTAAAGCGGTCGAGACGGAAATGAATCTCACGAGCCCTTACCTCCCCAGTGCACTGCATAAATCACTCGCCGCTGATACGATACGTCCGCGTTTCTAGCTATAATTGTATTGTATAGTGCTGTAAATAAAGTACTTAACGTTGTGGTTTTAAGAAAATAAGATGGTTTAATGGTTTAGGGTATAATATTAGAGCAAAAAAATATTTGTATTGCGTGTTGAGTGGCTGAACTCAACGCCGCGCTTTACCTCGACACCCAAGCTAAGAAATAAAAATATAAATGTAAATAAATATTTTATTTCATTGAGTGGGGATCGAACCCACAACCAGTCGATTTTACAGTCACACTTTATGCCCTTGCGCCACAACTGGCCTCTAAAAAAACTCTAAAATTCAAATCGTAAATGCAATTTTATTAAAAAAAAACACCATATCCTATAATCGACAATAGCTTTTATTTCTCCTCATTTACCAGTATTTAAATTTATACGTAATTTAAATGTATGTTTGTCTCACAATATCTCATAAAGTACAGTGACTTTTCGTTTATTTACATAAAAGAAATATTATTACATTTTACTTGTAAATGTAATAATATTTCTTATTATAATATGCTAAGTTTATGTTTTTGATAGAAATAGTTTCAAATAAAAAAATATTTGTAAAAACAAAAACCCCGACTGCATCAAACTAAAAAGAAAATAAACAAGCCCAATAGTTTATTAGGATTAACAGTCGGGACCTCTTTAAATTATGCGGGGTTCCTGGTAAAGATTTTATTGATTGAAGAATTACTTATTGGTCCCGACTGTTAATCCTAATAAACTATTGGGCTTGTTTATTTTCTTTTTAGTTTGATGCAGTCGGGGTTTTTGTTTTTACAAATATTTTTTTATTTTTCATTTTTTTCTTAGAATTTATTATGATAATGATAATCATGATATACCTTTTTGAAATCCTGAAATTGAGCTCTTGAATTTGATACCCATATTGTAGTATTCGAAACGAATTTTTTTTTTTCACTTAGTCTCATAGGCGTACCACAGTCGCCATGATTATTTTTTATTAACGTCACCTATCTAAGAACACTTGGGCTGCTAATACGAATCTAATGATACCTCAAATATATAGATCCGTTCAGCGGTTCTGGAGATACGAGGTAATAAAGAATATTACATACATACAAGATACGCGCGAAAAACATAACCCTTCCTTAGCAGTCGGGAATAACATCAAAGTGAATCTGTTCCAGTACTTTATTACAAAAGCATAAAGCTTGCACTTTCAGCATTATCTGTATTGAAATGGCGGTGCGCTCGACGCTATATAATTAATTGCTCGTCTCTTGACCCTGAGTGTAATACAATGTTCTAGACAGGACGGCTAATTATTATATTATAACAACCTATATAACAACTAATAATTTTCATTAACTAATAATTTTAGGCCAGTCGTGGCGCAGAGGCACAAAGTGTGACTGTAAAACCGACTGGTTGTTGGTTCGATCCCTACTCGAGGAGATGAAATATTTACTTAAATTTATATTTCTATTTCTTCGCTCTGGTGTCGAGACTACGCGTGGCGTTGAGTTCTGCCACTCAATACGCAATGCCTCCAGAATTCGGCAGAAACTGGAAAACGGAGTGTCTGAACACTAGGTTCCCTCTGCCTACCCTGCTGTGAGCGGGATAAGGCGTGAAGCTGATTTATTATTTATTTTATTTATTAATAATTTCCAGTAACTTCGCTCGCGTGGACTTTTAAGCCTAAAATCGAAGATCTCGTTACTCTAATGTGCTTTATAATATTTGTCCAAGCCCACTAAGACCCACAACGTGGTCGTTGCTACCGTATACCGTACACAGTAATATCTTCTAAAATTCATCCCTGAGAAGATGCTGCATGGTGGATACGATGTAACTGTTAACTTTAAGTACTGTACACAAATTTTAATATTATACACGTCATCAAAATAAACATCCTATCTTGGCTCACGTTCATCGTATGGACAAAGACATGTCCCATGAACGTATGCGAGACTCACACTCAGATGCTAAATGTAGTATTGGAAGACTTAAACTTAGGTGGCTTGATGCAGTTACCACAGACCACAAGACTTTAGGCTTCAAAATGTGGAAAAGAACGGCACTTAATAGAGAGGAATGGAGTAAAGCGTTCGAAGAGGCCATAGAGAACTGTATGGCCATTGATGATGATGATATCTTCTAAAATAATTAAAATTTGGCATGTAGATGGGTTAAGAAGCGTAAGACAAAATTACGAAACGCACTAAGACAAAATTGCTCGAAATTTGTAAAGGAACCGAAAAAACTAGTATTTTATATTTAAATTCCACGGAAACAAAGTTATGGGTTACGACTACCTGTATTTATTTCCAATATGTTTGGTGTCAATTTTAATTACTTTTCTTTACCAAATTTATAAAAAGCATGAAAACATAAATTAATTACATAAGTACCTGTTTTTATTATATTAAGAAAAAATAGATCTATTCTATTGTAATTCTACATGCTATATCTTCACTGGCTTTGGCTATCTTGATTCAACTGGTCTGTGGCATCTTATGCTTTATTGAATATAATTTTGTAAATATAATATTAAAGTCTTTATGTTTTATATAATGTTTTTATATAACTCATTTAATTTTTATTTAAAGATCTAATGGCGTCTGACTGTAAGCTTGTAAAGTCGATAGATGTAGATTCGACTTCCACTCAAAAGATTGGATTATTTTAAAAACTCTGGTCTTCTTATCAAAGCGAAGAAACGAAAATGGTAGAAAAGTTAAAAACTGTGAACTTCATATCTTATATCGGAATACACATAAATTATATCGAGAGACAGAATGAAATTTGAAAAAATTATTTGAGTAAAGGTGAAAATATCAAATATTTAACATTTTAAGCCCTAAACAATGCACAATAAATATAGATTCTATTGTGTAGTGAACCGTTAAAACGTTAAACAGCTATATAGCAATAATAATTTAAGCGGGCGAAGTCGCGAGCAGAACGCCAGCTTACAGTAATCAATACAAATTTTTTTGTAATAAATATCACAGGTACTTATTAATCAGTTCCACGAGAGTTCACATGAGCTGCTTACAATGTTGGAAATTAAAGCGATGGTTTCAAGGAATATTCCATTTATATTCGCATAATATATATTTTATTTTATTTAATACTTGTACGTTCTAAGAAGAAGTTTTAAGAATATGGCGTTCCGTGAACGTAACTCCCAGCTGTGTAATTTATCATTTTAGTACTTAAATTATTGAATTTTCCGTTAGCTTTATATGTATATGCTAAGGTTTTGAGTGCAAATTATGTAACATATATAGATATATAGATTTACTTATATATGTATGTAAATTATTATATTGTTTTTTATACTTTACGCATAATTTTAATGGAACAGAAAGAATTTAAGACCTTCAGATTACCATTTTAACAATTTAGAAATATTGCATGGCCAGTTGAGAAAACCAATTCTGCAAATATTCTTATTTCCACCAAATTTGAAAAGGAGAAACTCAAAGCTGCCTTTTTCTGTTTAAGTGTGGAAATGGTAGCAATTCATACGCAGAAATTTGCATCGAACTCACAACCGTCTGTAGATATTCATTTAATCTTGTTGTCTAACATTATTATTTCTTATTTAACACTTTACAAATTCAATCGAACCTGTAACCACCGTAATAACGATCGACACCACATTCCTATATTTCATCATGGAACATACATACATTCACGTGTACGTACTATAACTAAGCTAAAGCAATTTATTTCTGTATGCATAAGTGCCAAAAACTTGTGTTCGGATCAACATATTCATGACATGCGCTACATAATAATGCGATATAACGAGGGGTTATATGTATTTGTTGTATTCCTGCTATTCGGCAAAATCGCTTATTTTGATGTGGTAATGTAAAGCAAAAATTTCGCTTTGGTACAGTTCTGGAGTAGTGGATTCATATCCATTAGGACATTTAGACGCTTATTTGAAAAGGAATGCGAGAATTTTTTGTTCTATCTAGAAGTAATTGTTGTGCTTTTTAGTGAATAATAATAATAATATTAATAAATAATAAAAGAAAACCTATAAATCGACTCTAACAACAGACCGACCGACAATACCGATATTAGCATTAGCTACGTAGACAAAAAACCGATGTCATTAAAATATAAAATATTAAATAAAAACATTTTCCTCATTCGTATGATGTACTCGTATGTTCATATCCGAATAAGGAATCGATCAGTCAAACATCAGTTGTATTAGGTAAAAAGCAAAACGAATTTGATTCATAACTGAAGATATTTGCTCTTATGTGTCACAACACAATGATATATTGACTCTGTACGTGTAAGATTTAATAATAAAAGAAACCAAATTTATTCGGTTTCCAATATAATTTTTGGGGCCAGTCGTGGCTCAAGGGTATAAAGTGTGACTGTAAAATCGACTGGTTGTAGGTTCGACCCCACTCGAGGAAATTAAATATTTTTTTTAATTTTTTCGCTCCGTTGTCGAGGCAAAACGCGGCGTTGAGTTTCGCTACTCAATACGCAATGCCTCTAAAACTGAGTGGAAAGTGGGTAACGGAGTTTCTTAACACTAGGTTCCCTCTGCCTACCCTGCTGTGTGCGAGATACAGCGTGAAGCTGATTTATTTTTTATTTTCAATATAATTTTTAGGCTTGGCCTGGTGGTAGGCTGACTTTATTTACTCAAAAAATTAGAACATTTTAAATTCAATGTTAATACTGGAACTAATTGTGTTAAAATAAAAAAAAAGCGTTTCACTTTTTTGCTGTATAGTAGGGAAGGCATATGAAAACTAGATTAAGCCATTGCGTTCCACATTTTCTGTCCAATTTTTGAAACATTACGTCTTGAGTGCCGCAAAGCATGGTGTTAAATTCCGCTATATATATACAACACGCTATGTCACCAGAATTTGATCGAAATTGGAGAACAGAAATTAATGGAAATGGAGCGTCTTAGAACTCTAGGTTTTCTCTGCCTACCCTGCTACGTGCAGGATAAAAAAAAACACTGGAGCTTCGAGTTTTTTTAATTTAAAGTTATTACGAGAACTCCAGGATCTAAAGCAAGCTATATGTGGTTCCACAAACCTCCTGTATTTAAGAGTTACTCACATAAAAATCGATTTTTTTAATCAGGAGATTAACCCGAAAGAAGAAGGATAACCAGAAAGAAGTACAGAAAAAGAAAAAAAATATTTGTTCTTTTTTGGTATCGTATAAATAACTATAAGTAGGTACTTGGAAAAACACGGTTATTTAGAAATCACAGAGAGGCACATCAACTTTGTTTGTATGTACAGATAAAACTCAATTAGTTAATGACATAAGTGATAATCAGCTAGCATATCCATACTTTACTGTAGGTTTTGTCTGTCTCCATCTACAACTTTTAAAATAAATATAGGTGCGAAAATATAAAACTGAGTGAGGGCAGTCGTGGCGCAGCGGCACGAAGTGTGACTGTAAAACCGACTGGTTGCGGGTTCGATCCCCACCCGAGAACATGAAATATTTACTTAAATTTATATTTCCAATTCTTCGCTCTGGTGTCGAGGTTAAGCGCGGCGTTGAGTTCTGCCACTGCCTCCAGAATTCGGCAGAAAGTGGAGAACGGAGTGACTTAACACTAGGTTCCTTCTGCCTACTCTGCTGTGTGCGGGATACAGCGTGAAGCTGATTATTAAAATATAAAATAAAAACTAAGAATCCATTCACCACTCTCCGCTCAATTTTAGAAACATTGCGTTTTGAGTGGCGAAACTTAACACCGCTGATCTACAATAAACCTTATACCTTAAAAGTGTTTCAATGTCACATAATAAAGTTGTTGCGAAATGATAAATGAATTAAGATTTATTCCATCAGAAGCTATTTACCGACCAGGGGCCTGCAAAGTTTCAAAACCTAAGTTCTGTTGTTCGCCGCAAACTTTGATTATTTAAGAGGCTTTTATACGAACTCGACGTCGGAAATGTTTTTTGTATTAGACCTCTTGAGGGGAAACCTGTAAAATTAATGTTTAATACCTTTTTACAGGGAAAAAGTTTACATCGGATGTGGGTTATCAGATGTTAATTTGAAAATGCGGCTATACAATGGTTTTCTTTAGAGAAGTGCTAGCTTTGTTATGATTGCTTTAGGCCGTCGTGGTACATCGTCTGACTGTAAAAGAAGATGAAGATAGTGGGTTTGATACCCACTCGAGGAAACTAAGTATTTTCCTTTTCTGGTTTTAGCATTAAGACAACGGTATAAAGTTCCAAAGTGTGAAATGTAATTTATTACAGAAATATCCTAATTACATTTATAGGAGATCGAAAAATATAACATTTAAATGTCATCCCTCAATTCAATAATTCTATGTAGTTTTATATTTTAGAAATAGTACAAAAGGCTTTCGTGGCACAGGCGTGTGACTGTAAGCGAGACTATTTTAATTTTTTTGCTTTAGTAACAAGGGAAAGCGCGGCGTTGAGTTCCTCTACTCAACACTCAATTTCCCGAAAATTCTGGAACGGAGAGTAGCGAACGGGTTGTCTTAATACGAGGTCCCTCAGCCTACGGTGCTATAAGCGGGATACAGTGTGAAGTTGAAAAAAAAGATGACACATAATAGAAGTAGAAATACACATCTAAACTAATGCTTCAGTAAATTTTCTTATAATTTTATCTATACCACATAAGCCTACTCGATCATTTATTGACGTACAATTTTGATATTCCCAATCAAAATGGCAAAAACAACACAGAAACTCCATAATCCTATAGAAAAACAATTCAACAAAATAACAAAATACCATTACTATCTATTCGCCATAATATTTTCCAGTAAAATACCTATATTCTGGCATGTCCTAAATTTGATCTTCCTGTCGCCACCGATGGACTATGACTGTTATGTGGGCGAGGGAGGGAATTCGACGAGGAATGCCTGTCCGTGCGACCGGCCGCAGTGGGACAGGAGTGTGTTTAGCGAAACAATCCCAACGAAATTTGGACTATTTTGCGAAAACATTTGGTTAATTAGCTTTACGCAGAGCATGATGTATGTTGGTATGTTGGTTGGAGCGCTCGTGTTTGGATTCTTGTCTGATAGGTTTGTTTATTATGTTGTATGTTTTATTATGTTATTATGCTTTTTGTTTATTTTTAAATGTTATTATGCATTTAGTCTTTGATTTTTGAGAAGCCATCCTGGTGCAGGGAAACAAGCGTGTGACGCGACAGTTGAGGGTCCAATTCCTTTTCGGGAGGAATAAATTATTGTTTATTAACATTTTCATTTTTTCTCTGTTATCAATGCAAAAGTGCGAAGTTGAGTTCCGCCACTCAACACGCAATGTCTCGTAAATTCGGCAGAAAATGGGAAACGAAGTGTTGTACCAATAAATTCCTTTGCCTACTTTGTATATGCAGAGTACAGCATAAAGCTGACTTTTTTCTGATTTCTTCTGATTTTATATATAAAATACACCCTTATTCCTAAGTTATAAGCCTAGAAATGATCGATTTGTATCCAAATCTTCCGTATTCGAAATCTCAAAAAAAAACACGTACAATTTATTCTTCCAGATATGGTCGACTTCCAATGTTTTCGACGAGCTGCTTAGTTATCTTCATATCCGGATGCTTGGTCACCGTCATGCCTAACATGACGGCGGTGACATGTATGCGCATGTTGGAGGGCATTGGCACTGGGGGCGCTGTTATAACATCCTACGTACTGTGTATAGAATACACAGGAACCAAATATAGAGAAATAGTTACAGCTTTATTCCATATACCTATTAATATAAGCCACATGACTTTGCCAGGAGTATCGTATATGTTACGGCACTGTGATCATCTGCAGCTAGCGGTGTCTCTGCCCATGCTGTTCTATGTGGCTGCACAATGGTTGGTCATGGAGTCTCCTAAATGGTTGATGGATAGTGATCATATCGATAGATCTGTTGCAGTCATGGAGAAGTATGCAAAATTGTAAGTACGATTAGTAGATTTTTTTTCAGTTTCACCTTGTATCTCAATATAGTGGGCTAGAAAGAGGAAACCTAGTGTAAATAATATTTGTTTCGCATTTTTCACTGAATTTTTGAGCCAATGCAGGTTGTATGGTGCAGTTTAACGCCGAGCTTCCGCTTTGTTACCAGAGCGGCGAAATGAAAATATTAATAAAAAGTAGGAATGGGAATCGAACCCATATCATTCCCGTTTACAATCACACGCCTGTTTGACTGCGCCGCGATGGACTCAAGTTAGGAAGCTAAATAATACATTTGGAAAGTTACATAATGAAATATAAACATTGGCAAAAAGTGGAGAAATGAATTATGTGTAAAATATGTCAAGACGATAGGAAATCTAAAATATGTTAAGGTAAAACGAGATGGTAAAATTTTGTTAAGATTATATAAGCCGTCGTTATGCAAGACTCGTGTATAACGTATAATATGTTCCCTCTAGGAATGAACTTTTGCTTTTGTAATTCAGTTTATTTCTTGGCACTTATCTACTCTTACGGGAGTGAGTGTGAAACTTATAATATATTATGTATATTATAATTCTTCATTTTACACAGCAAATTCACCGTTAAAAACCTCAAACTCGCACTTTTAAACTTTTAAATTTAAATTTGAAGCTTCACTTCTTGTCGCCCCCTATTTTCTTGATTAAAAAAAACATTTTAAATCAAGATATTTAGCACCAAGAATTATAAGCTTAAGTTATTTTAATGAATTAAAGTCTTTATTTAAGATTTAAAACGGTAAAATTGATACGTAAAAATATGTTGGAGTGCAATACCTATACATCTGTAAAAAAACAAATTAAATTTAATACAAATATATTTCAGTAATGGAAATACAATCGAAAGCATAAAGGAACAAATCGAAGAATATACCGCTCAACCGGCTAGAGCTAGCAGACGGATTAAATTTTGGCAAATGTTCAAGCACAAAAAAATCACACTCAACTTCATTTACATGTCCGTTATATATTATCTATGTGGAATGGGCTATTACGGTGTTTCGCAATTTATAGGAAAAATGAGCGGAGATATACATTTGAACGTCGCCATATCTGGAGCCTTGTTGTTACCTGGAACTATTACAACAATTTTTTTACTTAAAATCTTGAATAGAAGAACATTTTTGATGTCGACAATATTCTTATCGGGTCTATTTATGCTCATATCAATTTGTATTCCTTTACATTGGGTGAGAGTTGGTATAGCTTGTATCTGCAATTCTTTTTTCTCCATGTCTTTTGTTATAGTTTTTCTTTACAGCGTTGAATTATTTCCAACATCAATAAGGAATTCAGCTTTGGGAGCTTTATCTGTTTTATCAAGAATTGGGCAGATAACTGCTCCGCCCATTAATGCACTGCCAGAGAACGAGGCGGGTGGAATATTTGGTGTACTAGCACTATTTGGAACTATATTTTGTTACTTACTACCAGAAACAAAACACACTGAATTGCCATCTACATTAGACGACACTAAAGTTCTTACACGAAAAAGAATTCCTGTTGAACCAGATAGTTAATGGTTAAATGTAATTATACATTAACATGTTATTTAAATTTTTAAATGGTTTTATTACGTTTTTATAAACTGATTTTGATTTTAAAGTTTTTAAGATTCAATTTGATCTGAATAAGTTACGTGTTTAAATAATATGTTTTACACAGACTTATAAATTCTCTTAAATTTTTATCATAATTTCTGCATTAAAATAACCTTAACAAATTTGCTTAAGATCTTTGTTTCACTTTTAAGCCATGTCTTGTATTTTTTCAAGATGATGATCATCATAGACGATAGAAAATGATTACTTTTTACTGATTCACTTACAGCTGCTGTAGAGTATAAGTTCAAAATTAAATAATTTTTATTTTAGTTTATGGAGCTTAACTTAGATTTTTTTGTTTGTTTAATACTTTTTAATTGATTAATGTCATTGCCCTACCTAAATATCAAATTTTAATACGTTGTATCAGATTTTTTTTTGTACCAATATAAAATAAGAAGAAAAATACTTCACCGCAATTATAAAACATCTTGTGCGACACATAATAAATATTTAAACGACTAAACAAAACAATTTGCCTCATCTATTTTTGACCAAGAAATAAAAAATATCGTTAATAAACCAACATTTTTCCCTGAATCCCTCGACTTAGGAGAAATGCTATAAAATATGCTCTCTCGTGACAATGTTATTTTCAATAAGCTCTTGTAATGAAAAAAGTTTTTAATACCACAATACCGCCATGGTTCGGCAAAGTTGGAGTAATAAGTGGCGAGTAAGAAAATGCTTTGTTTGGAGTTTAACTTTTGTAATGCTCGCCCGAATTGGGTTATTACGATTGTAATATTAAATGATTGATTTTGTTTATAATTATTGGTTTTCTTTTTCTTACTAAGCTTTAAGAGAATTTATATCGTTTGATGTTAAAATGTGGGGAACAGATGTGTCTTAAACTAGATGCCTAGGTTCCTTCTTTCACTCTGCTATGTGCCTGCTGTATATTAAAAAATAATAATTTTATGTTTTTTGCTGCACAGCGGGACAATCATAGCTACATAGCGTTAGAACACTCTGTGTTCAATTTCCGTGGAAGTTTGTGTGTTGAATGGTCAAATTCAACACCGCGCTTCAATTACCAGATGGGATATAAAAATAAATGAAATGTAATAAATCACCCTGTGTGGGAATCGAACCCACAACGGTCGTCATAATGGCCTCAATATGAAACAATGTAACGTAATATATAATTAAGCAATACTAAAGTTTCCATTTCACCTAAACCAAAAATGAGGGGTTTACCAAAATCCTTTAATATCCACAAATAATCTAGTGACGCTACAAAGGATTGCCATGCTAAAGTTCTTAAAATTAAGTCTTCTAAATCAATTTCCACGGCCATTATAAACAAAGCTGCAGACGATCCTCTATAATCCTACTCTGTGGGCGTTCCAAACCCTTAGGGTTAACAGTAAATTTACTATACTTGACCCAACTTGTGATAATAGATGGAGCTACAACCACACCCTGATACTGATGCAAGTTAAGACATGGGTATTTGGAGATATTTCTCGCTTAAATTTTGTTGTAATTCTTCGGGGATTCCCGGAATGGGCCTTAATTTAAAAGTTTCAATGAGATTCATTTCGGTTGGCCAAGATGGATAGTATTTAGTTTAGGTGAGTAACAGTATTTATCTTTTTAAAAACAAATTGTTCGAAAGTAAGCTTTGGAAAGTTTTTCTGTCCATTTATTTGTTTTGTTAAAGTTTTACAGTTACCTGTTTCAAAATATTGTTTAATTTATCTTATTATTCTTTTGTGAATATTTCTATATTATTTTTTGACAAAAGTAACAATTCTTATTACTTACATAAGAAGTAACTTGTAATTGAACTTGTGTCATGTTTTTTAAATATTAATCTAAAAAATAATCAATCAGCTTCACGCAGTATCCCGCACTAGCAGGGTAGACAGAGGAAACCTAGTGTTAAGACACTCCGTTCCCCACTTTCCGACGAGTTCTGGAGGCATTGCGTGTTGAGTGGCGGAACTCAAAGCCGCTCTCGTCACCAGAGCGAAGAAATGGAAATATAAATTTTAATAAATGTTTCATTTCTTCGAGTGGGAATCGAACACACAAAAAGTCGATTTTTACAGTCACATTTTGTGCCCTTGCGCCTCGACTACGACGATGTACATATCATTTACATTGTATTAATTTCAATCTTTTCTATGACGTCGAGATAACAGTTTATTGAAATTTATTTAACGTATACATAAGAATAATATGAGCTCAATATAATACATAATAATTGTAAAATAGAGTATAAGGCGACACTATGAAGAAAGTAAAGTATATAATAAACATATTTTTAGCTACTAGAGCTTCTTTTTAAAGGCCTATCGTGGTGCAGCGGCACGAGGTGTGACTGTAAAATCGACTGGTTGTGGGTTCGATCCCCACTCGAGGAGATAAATATTTACTTAAATTTATATTCCCATTTCTTCGCTCTGGTGTCGAGGTTAAGCGCGGCGTTGAGTTCTGCCACTCAACACGCAATGCCTCCAGAATTCGGCAGAAAGTGGGGAACAGAGTGTTTTAACACTAGGTTCCATCTGCCTACCCTGCTGTGTGCGGGATACACCTATTTTTAATTTTTGATTTAATTTTTAGCTTCACGCTTTATACCGCACATAGGAGTTTAAGAGCGAGGAGTGGGTATCGAAACCACAACCGTTCAGCTTACAGTCACACGCTTGGACTCCTGCGCCACTACAACCTGTAAATTTTTATACACATACATACAAAAATCCAATTCATAGTATTAAAGACTATATTACTTCTACCTATGCCGATAGGTAGATGCTGATGATATATTTAACGTTTATTGAAAGTAAATCATCCATCCTTAATAACTTTAACTAAAAAAAAATCAGATAGAATTTTATTCCATAACTACCGTCATAGCCCTTCAAACTTTTCTCCACATAGTAAAACAGGAAAATCTAGCGTCAGAACACTGCGTCCTTTACTTTTAGCTCAAATAAAAAACACCATTTTGCGGAGCTCGACGCTGCACTTTATCAGTCGGAACTGACAAAAGAATATATTTTTTGAGTAGAAATTGAGTCCACAAACGTGCTTAAAAATCAAATATAATACTAATAAATGGAAGAGAATCTTATTTTTGATGTATTTAGTATTCTAGACGCTATACAGCGTTATGTATCTAACTTGTAATTATCTGAAGGGACGTATTTAAGCATGAGAAAACGTGAGTGGACTACATTTTAAACATTTTCCTTTTTAATTAGACGAAAATCGTATGGTAATGAAAGCTAAGTAACTTTACAGTTTATAATTATATTTTTATCTACAATTATATGCATGTTATTTTATGAGGTCGTCGTGATACAAGGGCGCTGTTGTGGTTTCGATCCGCTCTTGGGAATAAAATAACATTTTTTTGAATTTCCTCGCTTTGGTAACGAGACGAAATACGAAATACTTCCAGCATCGGGCGAAAAGTGAGAAACGGAAGTGTCTCAATGGAAACAGAGTGTCTTAAAACTAGGTTCCTATGTTCCCTCTGCCTACCCGGCTATGTGATACAGCATAAAGCTATATGTTATTCTATTTTAGTGTTAAGATTTATTCGCCAATCCACGCTTGCTTCGCTTGCTGCTATAAAACAACATTCTTTGAATTCTCATTTCGTTTAGCTCTACCTTATATCTCGCGTGTAGTAAGGTAGGCAGAGGTAGTCTAATGATAGAGTCCTCTATACTTGCTGCCCAATTTTTTAAGACTTTACGTATTAAATAGAGAAACTCTACACCGCGCTTTGCCTTGTTACTAAAGCGAGGAAATGAAAACAATTGCTTCTTTCGAATGGGAATCAAACCCACCACCTCACTAAAAATACTGTATATTTATTGTAAACGTAATATATTCACTTAAATATTTAAATATTGTACCATAATTATCGTTTCAATTTCTCCATATTGCACCAGAATAAGGCGGGGAGTGCAGCTGTACGCCACAAGACAGCAGGCGGTCGGATGACGTATTATTATTGTGAGAACGCTTTGAAGGGGCAAGTGCAGCTACTACAATCTAGCACTAAATAATTGCTATGGCTCACTTTGCAATATTCTTTTTTTTTGTTTCACGCTATATACCGCACATAGCGGGATTGGTAGAGGAAACTTAGTGTTAAGATACACCGTTTCACGCAGGTAGTCAATATTTGGAAATATTTGTCGTGATGTGGCGTGTTGGAACATAATGTTACGCTTTTCTTTGTCAGGTTACCAGAATGACAAAATGAAAATGTTTCTTTTGCACGTCGTATTTACAAACATACTATTTGCCGCCGTATCAACAAATTTTAAAGTACATATATTAAGTTATTTTTGACCTTTTTTTCCCCTGTGTTAAACAAAATGGGCAGAATAAACTAAATGTTAAACAAAGCGGATCCAGTTCTCAAAACAGGCTGTGACCACCGCCATCTTAAATTGGCTAGACACGAGTCGGGGTATGAACTCTGAATGGTTACTCTCAATACACCATGAAGCTATATCGAAAACTAATAATAGTTAATTTCTTCGCTTGTGAATTGAACTCACTACTTCCGCCACGACGGCCTCCAATCAGTTCGTCTTTTAATTTTATCCAAACCCAACACTTAGAATTAGCTACTATATATAATATAATTTATTCGAGCAACGTCAGGTATTTCAACTAGTTTCCCTCAAGAATGTACATGCATATTGGCATACATGTATGCCTACATACAATTGCTTGTAACCGCAAGACAGCGGGTGGCCGCGGTGACGTATTATTATTGTGGGAAAGCCTCCACGAGCTATGTAGGTCATAGGAATAATTTTAGTTCCACCTTCCTTCCCAAAATAGCGTTGATCAAATCATATTTGATATGGTTATATTGTGGATTTAAATTTAGTTTAAATCCAGTGAATTATGAGATTCGAATATATATGTCTGTATGAATAATTTTCATAATGTATACCTCTATATATTATAATTATCTTCTGTTACTGACAGAAAACGCATAGCCGAAATTAGGCAGCGTAGAAAGCTGATATTTAGCATGTAGGTTCCTTGAGAAGTAAAAAGGAACGCTATATACAAGATAAAATTTCCGAATATCCTATGGGAAGGTGGAAAAAAGATGTAAAACAGGATTTTATAGTCCACAAAAATAAAGTTGCAAATTTCTTCTACAAAATAAAAGAAAAAAAATGTATATTTTTTTCCGACTTACTGCTTACAATAGAAATTACCTTACATAAAGACACTCCATTCTCCGTTTTCCTTTGAGAAAGCCTTACGAGAAGAAGCTCTTCTAATGACCTTTGGCAGATCATTCCAAAGCCTAACTCCTGCAACGTGAAAGTCACTTATGAATGCTGAACTGTGACTTGGTGAAGAGAGCATGAGATTTGGATATGTATACATCCACAGCATACACAGCATCATGACAGCGTTCATTCATACGTTTTAAAATTAAGTATTTAAATTATTTCCATTTCAATTAGTACACAGCTTTACATTTTACTTTAATTTACTACTAAATACTTGTTTGCGGTTTGTTCATTTATAAATTGTTATTAGCGGTTCATATAAAGTTTATAACTAAAGAACCGGGGTGTAGTTAACAAAAAAATGCAACAAGAAAAATATTACAACTGTAGTAAGTGTGTTTTAAGTATATAATTATTTCCAATAAGAGAGATTTACCACTCTGTTGCCTACCATCAGTTCTGAGATGTTTTAAGCTGAAGAAATACAGGTGGTTGTCTGGTACCGATACAATACAACGCACAACGTTTAGTTTCGATACTTAACACACGATGTCTCAATAATTGGCCGGTACGTGTGGAACGCAGTGTTTTAACACTTTACAATGTTAAGATATACAATTAACGGCATTCTCTTTTGTCAAATGATAATTTCTAGTAATAGTGTTTGGGTAATAAATAGTGATAAATTTTACTAGTTTATAAATAGTGATAGATATAATTCCAAATGTTTTTCTTTGGGGTTGATAAAAATATTTTGCTCGACGTTGATATAAATTAGCATAAACTTATATAGGTAAGCCTAATACAATTTTTTTTTCCAAAAACGAAAAAATGATTTTATGGGTTTAAAATATTTTCCCCATATATGCTGTTCCCGTAAAATGAGCGCTGACACTTCCACCCTGTATTAGCACACATATACCTACGTTTCTAATGTACGTTGATAGTCTTAGGTGTCAACTTCCAAATAAAAATACATAACAGTTTATAAAACAAAAAATAAAAGACAAATGTGTATTATATATTTTTATTTATAAATAACTTAACTTATGTAGATACTGTGTATGAGCAATGACACTATAATGAATTTGAATTGTACCCTCTTTCTTTTGTTTCTTTCAGTAAACTTTATCTTCACGCATAATCCCGCATATAGCAGGATAGGTTTAGGATTGTGTTAAGACACTCCGTTCTTCACGTTCCGTCGTAATTCAACACTTCTTGATGAGTAGTCGAACTCACACCACCACATTTTACCCTACCGGAACGGGAAAAAACCAATATTTAAATCCCATTGATTTTATGGTCGAACCCACAACTATCGCGACTCTATTTTATTGCGCCATTATATAAACATATTAAATAAGGTTAACATCAACCCAATCTACCTGAGATATCATTATCTTATGCTTGCAATCAAAATATTATATGTAAATGCCTGATCAATTTATTTAGACGACATGCGGCGTTTAGTTTCATATTCCACACGAAACAGCTCATAAGTGCCTACGATGGAAAAAAGAAAACGAAATGAAGTTCCACTACTTTATATCTGCCTGTCTCACAAAAAACGGGATTTACATCAAGATACACAAAAAATCTCAGAAGCGTACTTGAATTATGAAACTTTATAAAAAAGACTTCTAACTATATAAGCAACGACAAAATACAGCTTATTATTATTATAAATTAACACAAGTATCCCAGATATTCAAAGTTTAGAGATTAAAATTATAAGGACTCGCTGACAAGTACTACGCCAATATTGTGGCGCCATCATACTCGTTGCGGATCTGTTTCTTACTAAACATATATTTTTGTTATATTAAAAAAATCACAATAATTCAACTAATTTAATTTCATAAATAAAAGTCAGTTATGCATAAAAAAATGTTGATACAACAACTTGCCCATACGCAAAGAAAAACTTATATTATAAGGGATTCAAATCTCTCCCATATTGATTACTGTGTTTATTGGACTTTAACCTAAAACAATCGCGTTCATTTAAACTAAGTAGCATCAATTTAGTTATTAATTAGTTACAAAATATATATCTCAAAACAATATAAGCAAAAAAAAATACAGTAAGAATTTCCACAATCGCGCTGACAAAGTCGTTCGTATGAAAGCACCGTAAGCTCGTTACACCAGTACTCGTAAATTTAAAATTAATAAACTATTCTGTGCAATTCTAGCTTTTCCACTGAAAGGTTGAAAGAGGCTTAATGAAATTTAGTTCCCCATTGGTATAGTGTCTGACGGTAACCGCGATGGTCGTAGGTTAGAAGTCTAATCGGGGGCGCTTATAACTTTATAAAGTGCGGCGTTGAATTTCGCAACTCACCAGAAATGGAATAACGTAAAGCTTGGAGACGCAAGCATTTATTATATTTACTATTTAGAACAAGTTCTTTGATATTGATAAAAAAGCAAGATTGGTTTTTATTTAAATTTTTACTTTAACAAAATCATTTGTTTCTAGTGCATTATAAATAACTATGCTACATATATTTAATACTATTTTAACACTATTCGCTAAATTTCATTTATGATTCGTACACATTGTATTCGAAATGGTCATTTATTCATTTTAGATATTAAACTTCTCAAGATGAAGGCTCCTATAATATTATTGAGAACAAAAATTTTTTGCGTATGATATCCATGGCTTTGGCGATTTTTACAGTTTTACACATAATTGTATTAATTGAAATTAATTCGATTAATATTTAAAATTTGCATTATTCGGATGACGTGCTCAAACACAACTATATAATAAAAATTCAAAAAAAGACTTTGGACTTAGGTTTTCTTTATCACTTTTTTAGTTATATTTTTTAAATTAATAAAAAGACTATCTGAAACGAATATATCGCGCACAGATGTTATAAACGTATTAAAAAAAGGTTAATATTAATAGGTAATTAGAATTAATAGGTTAAATTATTTTAAACATTATAATTTAGTAAGAGTAGTGTACTTTTAATTTTCTTTTATTTCACTCACCCAAAGACTTCTACTTTTATGGAGTTTTGAATTTTTTTTATTTCTGATTACAATGCAACAATAGAACTAGAAAATAATCAGAAACTTCATGTAGGTACATACTTCATATATTACACTATAGACTCGAGGCTTATTTCCCCAGAAAAAAAAGGAAAAAATAGTTGAAAGATAAAAGAAACGATATTAATTTGAATTCAATGAAAATGATTTCTAAGCTAAAAAAAAATAAAAAAATGTAAAATGAAGAGTGCAGCGGATACTGTCTTTTTGCTCTTTGATTACCTTGAAAAATAAAAAAAAATATCCAATCACTACTAGATTTTACTGCCTAAGAATCTAGACCGACCTAGAGAAAAGTGAGAACTTTTATAACACACTAAATTCGCCACATTTTGTATTGGTCATATCGTAATACGATGTAGCCTATATAGCCTTCTTCTATAAATAAAACATGCAATACAAAAATATTTTTTTGTATTAGTACCCGAAAATAGCGCAATCAACCAATTTTTTCCATTTTTATAATATTACTATAGGTATATATGTTTTTACTTTGAACATGAAATAATATTAACATTCATACGAATCCATCGTCGCGCAGTGGGAAGGTCTCACTTTAAGCGCGATGGATGCGAGTTCTATCTTGGTATTCGGGAGAATGAAATTATAAAGAGCCTTATGTCCACGCTTTGTTAAAACAAAAAGTGATGTAGAGATTAACATGTCTCTATTTCGGTTCTTAATAGGAGAACGTAGTGTCTTAATACTCTCCTGCTTACATAAAATAAAGAAGTAAGAAATATAACTGACTGTCCTCACAACGTGTACGAATCTTTTTGTTATTTTATTTTAGTATTCTACATTACAGTAAATGGTCAGTACAATTCGTATATTCTAAAAACTTCGATGGTCACATAGTGATGAGCCCGCACTCGCGCACCACTTGCTCTGTTGATACAGGATTTAGAAACACTGAAAATAAAATAATAATATTAAAAATGTATTATTAGCAGTTATTTTATTATATTTTTTAATGTTACAATTTAATAGAAGGCTACAGGTTTATATCCTGTAAGTGGCATGGATACAAATTGTTTTATGATAATATTTTTTAATTATTTATTTAGTGTTCAGATATTTCTTTCCCCACTTTTTACCCAATTTTTTAACGCAAAATACGAGTAAATGCAGAAATATATTTTTTCAGGAAATATGGGGCCGTAGATATGAGTATAATATGGTTTGAATTTCAACTCGACATCTCCATGTGTTCCTGAGTTAAAGGCTCTTGACAAACAGACAGACAGAAGGACTGACAACAAAATAATCTCCTTCTGTTCCTTTTTTCCTTAAAAGGTACGGAACCTTTAAAATGACGGGATTATTAAAAAAAATTAGGGTTCCGTTCGATTTTATCTATATAAATTGAATCGATATAAGAATATAAAATTCTCAATTTTACCAAAAACTTAAGTTTTTAACTAAAATCTATTTTAAACTTTTTGAAATTCACGTTATTACATTCACACAATATACTTACTTGTGTTACCTGTAAATAAGTCCTGATCGGGCAAGATGCTGGCGGCGGCGATGGCAGCCTCGTCTAAAACAATTACCTGGAAGTACCAAATTTGTTATGAATATATGATTATTTTCAAAGTTTCTAATATACAAATGTATTTTATGTTAGTGGAGAACAGTTATAAAAGTAAAATCGATGCCATGAAGTATAAAAAAATAGATTATTTCTTCTTGCATAGCAGGTTAGGCAACGGTAGTCTAGTGTTAAGACACTATATTCCTCATTCTCCGCCCAATTTTGAAGACATTGCGTGTTGAGTGTTATTTCTAAAAAAGTAAATAAATCTAAATATTTAATTTATAGCATTCTCTCTTGCCAAACGACAATTCTAAGCAATAATCTTTGAATAGCCGAAAATTGAAAAATCTTACTACGGCGATGCTAAGAACATAAAGAAGTTGTCATAAGCGTATAAGAATTTCGACTTAGCTTGATGAAAACGTTTGGCTTAGTGCTTAAGCAACCGGACGATGCGAAGCAGCAATATTAACCTAATTAAATATTTAAAAGAATTGTATTTTACAGTAAAAAAAGTATGACTAAAGCAATAATAAAAATCACTAAAAATAACACGATACGCCAGAATAATAAAAACTGTAGCCTGTCAGAATGTCAGTTAAAGAAAATCCATAGATCGCGATAAGACATGTCTAGTTCTAGTAATGAATTTAACTACCAAATCATTATTCTCGAGGCCGTCGTGGCGTAGTGAAACAACGAATGACCGTAAACGCGGTGGTTGTGGGTTCAATGCTCTCTTAGAGGAATTCTGTAAATTATTTCATTTTCGCCATTTCTAGCAGACGCCATTTTCACGCCATTTTCTAGCAGACGAAGTGCGATGTTAAGTTCCGCTACTCAACACACAATGGCTCGTAAGTTAGACGACAATAGAGAACGGAGTGTCTTAACGCTATGTTCTCTCTGCATATACTGCTAAGTGGAAAAAAATGTGAACCTGTAAAAAACCATTAATCCTCCCTATTTCACGGGGAAACAGAGAGAAAATCTATTTATTATATTTATTAAAGTTTCCAAAACAACTGTAGACAAAGTTCTTAATTGACCCGATTCGGTTAACGAAACTGGGCCGCAGTACGTACAGTTAGTTAGTTAGTAGCTTTCTTAGAATAATACTTGTTAGTGTTTGTTTAGGTATCTTGTTTTACATTTCCGCTTGTAATTCTATGGGACACAAAGTAGTTGAATGCAAAATGAGTAAAATAATTAGTCGCTCGTAGATATTTGCGGAGATTATGTAAGATTCTCTCTTCTTCTCGCATGACAGAGTAGAGAGATGGAACATAGTATCAAAACACTCCGCTTACTGCTCATCAGCTCATTTTCGAGACATTGCGTATTGAGTGGCGGACCTAAATGCGGATAGTAGAGAGTATCTTGACACTATATTTTTTCTCCACTATCATTTACTCTATTAGGTATATACAAGATACAGCGAAAGCTTAGTACAAAAAAAAATGCTTTTAATATTAATATTGATATCTTATATAAAAAAAATCTACATTGACACATCCAATAAAATATACAAACAAAGTCCATACAAAACAGCTTATCTACCCTTTTTCTATACGGGACAGACCTCGCTAATATCCTAAAGGATTCTAAATCAACTTCCCCGTTTCATTATTTATACAACACAGTGCAACTCGCGGAACCTTTTTATTTATTTGCGATATGGCCCCCCTGAAAGAGGGTTGCCGTACAATTCTCTTGAGGAAATTCGCACGTAATATTCATTATTTTAAATTGAAATATTATATTATTCATGTACCTACTATAATATTCAGGCCGCTTATTGAGGCCGTCGTCGTGGCGCATCGTCACAGCATATGACTGTAAATGCGACGGCAGTGGTTCGATTCTCCATTAGGTGAATGGATTATTTTTATTTTCTCGCTCTGGTACCAGACTAAGCTAAATTTTCATCCTACGGGCTTCTCGAGAATTTATGCAAGTGGATCACCAGCTCTCTCAATAGGCGCAGCATCAAGGCTATCTAGTTTTTGCTCAAAGTGATGCCTATGAACGCTAGCGGGACCAAGCTTGAGGACCAAGGCTGCGTGCTGTACCGACATAAACTTTTGTCTTCTGTTGAAGGGATACTGTCCTTAGGAGTGTTTATTCATGAGGTGAATGGAAGACGGTTCAATTTCTTCAAAGCAAAGCCTCAGAGAAGTTGGAAGTCATCGGTAGAATGATATAGTACCGCTTGACCCGAAAAAAAAAGAATATATGTAACACAACACGCAATGTCTCGATACACACACAACACACAATTGGTTAAGTGGCAATGAAGTTATTGTAAAAAAAGTGACAGTGAAAGTACTTATATATTAATTTAATGAAGTAAGAGAGGCTGGAGGAGATTTTTGTGGACTTTTAAGAACATAATATCGAGGTCAAGTAAAAATATTCAAAACATTCTCAAGGACCTGTATGAAGACGCTGTTGACCAACTATTGATAGGGCTCCTCCATCCTGGGCTCCTTAAAAATTTTAACGCAACAATATTCACATAAGAAATATTATAAGTAATTCCGTTAAAAAATCATAGAAAAATTGTACTAGAAAAATGAATTACAAGAGGGAAGTGCACTCTGAGGCTAATGAAAAATATGGAAGCGATTTTCATTAAATTTATATGAGACCACACTGTGAGAGCAACTCTTTCTCGGTAATATAATGGTAGTTAGTGTACGCGTATCACGTACCAACGGACTCATTTTGATAAAATTTTATTATATATATTATATTAAAACTTAAAATTTTATAAAATGTTTTAACCATAGCAGGAGTCGAATAGCGCAGGTCAATAGTACTTGGCTGATATTATGTGACGATTTTTTTATAATAAAAATAACAGTTCTACGCAAGGAAAAATGTGAAAGTAGACAAAAAAAGAACACTGTCAACGTCATGCCCTGTCTTGTCGTTTGGAACGGATCGATGGACGGTCAGACGGAGGGTCGTGGGTTCGATTACTTCATAGGGGAATGAAATATTTATTATTTTTATTTCCACGCTCTGATAAACAGGCAAAACGTGTCATTGATTTTCGGCACTGAACACGCAATGACTCGACAATTTAGCTATAAGAAGGGAACAGATGTATGTTAATGGGAACGGAGTGTCTTAACCCTAGGTTCCTAGATTCCATCTATCCCTCTTGATATATGCGGTATAACGTGATGCTAAAAAAATTATTAAATAATATAAATGACTCAATTTGGTAAGACTAATCGTGTTATGCTTTGTAGTAGAGTGACATATATATTGTATTCTCAAAAAGTGCATTAAATCAGCTTCACGCTGTATCCCGCACACAGCAGGATAGCCAGAGGGAACCTAGTGTTAAGACACCCCGTTACCCACTTTCTGCTGAATTCTGGAGGCATTGTGTGATGAATGGCGGAACTCAACGCCACGCTTAAAAAATGCATTAGATTATAGATTATAAGGTTAAGGAAACAGAGATATACCATTATTTGTGACTGGTATAAGATTACAAAACTAATGCATTGAGTGAAACAAATGTCTCTATTTTATTTTTTGTAAGCAGGGCGAAAGTTTTTTTTTTGTATATAAACATTCCCTCAAAACTTTTCGTTACCATTCAGACACTTCATAATTATTTGAGATTTTTGTAAAGTGCTATTCCATACTACTTATTATACAAGAAAAACATTTATTAAGAAATCGTATAAAAATTTGAACGTAGCGGGATTTGAACCCATGCCTCATTGGAAGCCGTCCAAGCGCTCTGACCAACTAACCCATACGTTCTCTGAGAACGTTTTCTTATATGTTTTCTGAATAAAAATTCTTCATAATTGTTTTACAAAACTTATTTTACTTATGACATATTCTTTATAAATCCCATATTCTACCTTTGGACATTCAAGAATTTGGGTCTCCTCCACTTCTTCAGTCTTTTCTTCTACAAACTGATTTCTCAAGGGCAGCAGGTCTATGGCGTTAGCTGCGAGCGACCACAGATGACCAGCACCTTGGGAGGCTCTTGCCCCTTTACGGAAATGAGGATTGATGGACAGGTTGTGCCTGACAGAGTTCTTCCAGCGGTCATCGTTCGTTTTGTAGAAGGGGAAGCGGTCGCTGGAAATTAGATTGAATATTGCTATTATTTGTTTTTATTATTTATAGAATTTGGTAAAACGGATAATTCAGTATCCAAATTACCGATGTTGCAAATTAAAAAAATGCCTCAATATACAATATTTTAGTTGACATATCTTGACACTAACGATATATATGACTGTAAACGCGACGGTTGTAGGTTCGATTCACACGATAGACAGGCAGTCTTGAATATTCACGTTGTTGTATCTTGTTGTATGTGGAATAGAACGTCAAGATAAAAAAATACATAATCTAAAAAGCCGCATTTGATTTAAGCACAGTAAATATATGTTTAATTATATTTACATATTTAGATGCGACGCTGACTGGGAAAAATGAGGTTTTACATTTAATAATTTAAAAACCAAAATTTCTGGCCAGCACTAGTCAAATACAAAATCTATAAATTTAAAAAACATGATCATTTCACGACTCAATGTGTCAAGACAGTTTGTACCAGGCACGACCCACGAGTGAGGCAGGTCGATCGCGATCACCCCAAACGGAATGCATTAGCCATATCCGGTGTAGCGGAACGCACCTGTCTTCACCTGTATTGTTTTAAATTCGTTGCGCTTGAATAGTTTCGATATCAAAATTTTATTATCTCTATCTCTATATATAATAAGATAGTAAAAATATTTTGTCTGTACATTTAGTAATTTTGACTGAAATGGATAGAGGGACACTTAAAAAGACTAATAGAAAGCAAAAAGATTTTTTTTGAATTTCTTGTCTGTCTGTCTGTCTGTCTGTCTGTCTGTCTGTCTGTCGACATATTGTTGTCCGCATTTTTCTCTGAAACTACTGAACCGATTTACTTGAAAATTTCACCAATTGCTTTGTTTTAATTCAATTTAGGTTCTAAAGTTTGGTTCATCAAAATCGGTTCATTAAAAAAAAAGTTATCGTCATTTGAATGAACTCAAGGCATTAGCTTGCCAGCGAATGTTATATAGAAATCGCGCTGGTATGACCCTGGCTAAAGAATGACGTTCGAAACGTCTGGGTTATATGATTATTGATAAAAATATATATTTTTGAAGCACTATTATATAATATTTTATACAATAAAGTAAACAAAATTGAATTGTTAGTGGAGATTACCTTCATTAATCATAACAGTTAAGTTTAAGTCGTAATTAATTCAACACAGAGATAAAGAACGATCTTGAAAGAAATATCAAGTAAATACAAAGATATTTTGGTTGGTTCGTTCATATAATATATGTAACTAATTTAAAAACTGTACAGGAGTTAATATGCAATTAATACAGTTATTTTACAAAGAATATTATGAATCCTACAACCTAAATTAAACTATTCACTGACATCAGCACATTTAACAGAGTTTTAGAATTATGATGAGACGTATATTATATAGGTAAAAAGAACATAAAGTTACAAAAATATATACGTGTAATACATAATTAGCTTTATGTATATTTTATAAATATCAAATATCAATAATGGTCGTATTTTTTTATTTAAAACAATCAAAAATTCTTTGACGATAATGTCGTAAAAAAAATCATTTTAGAAGTCATTATAGTTGTCAATCGATTGTGCTTATTAAATCATTAATCATGTATTTTAAGCGAGCGAAGCCGTGGGCGAGCCGCTAGTATATTATAAATTTAAACTTACAAATTTAATTTATTATACGTATATATGAAAACGGAAAATAAAGTTTATTAAAACATAGTAATTATAAGGTTTTTTTAGCTTCATTCTGTATAGCGGGGTAGCCAGAGAAAAAACAGAGCGCCAATCGCTACGGTTTTACGGTACGCCTCGTCCACTGTCATCAATCTCATTAAACACCCCCTCCGGGGTTCCTCAAGCTTTTTACGTGACCTTCCTCCAATATAACTATACTATACTGTGTTTTTGAAGGCGAACCAAAGTCTCTCCTATCTCTCTTACTACTAATATTTTCTTCGTAAATCTTTTTTTTATTTTTTGTTTGTATTTTTTCAAAACACAAATAAAAGTCAGTAGATCATATTTGTTACAGTCATAACTTTAAACGTCTGATATACATACATACATACATACGTCACAACCGCCGCTCTAAAGCGATATGTATACTCGGCGGTATGGGCTCGTATTTTTAGTTGAATTATTATTTATATTTCGTTTATCTGTCAGAAAGTTACGTTGCGTTACGTTTTCTAAATAATTATTTTTCTTTCAAAAATGTGAAATAACACTTTATAACAGTTGTTGTATGTTTATTTATAATTAAATATTTTTTTTTCTTTAGTTATCAAAGCTAAAAGACTTTATTATGACAAATCATATATAAAAACAAGTATAAGTATATTAAGGAATTCCATTTACCTAATGGATAAGTTAAAAAATTACAGAAATTAGTTTCAATAAAATAATTTTATATTAGCTTTGGAAAACTAAACAGATGAAAATTATGTACAGTGGTATTTGAACCCACTGCCTCTTGGACGCAGACGCCATGTTTTCTAAGCAAAATAAAAATATATATAAAGCTAATTATGTTCATACTTGATAACATAAAATATAAACACAATATTTCACACCTCATAAATTACACATAGAACACTACGTACGTATACGAAAATTAAACACAAAATCAAATGAACATCAAAATCCGAAAATCCCCTATAAAATATGTGTATGAAAATAACATTACATCAGTCACCAGTGTGTGTACACACATTGTACATATATTGATACACAATAATAAAGTAATAAACATTATATGGAATCAGATTAACCGAAACAATGGGCAATGTGCGGCCGTTATTTACAGTTGATTACTGATAACTAGGCAATACAGGCTACTACAGTGTTTCGCTTATGAGAGCTATAATAAAATATTGATTACTAGTGGTCGTCCGCAGCTTCGTTTGCGTCTACTGTGAAACCCGTAAAATCCCGTTTTTTTTTTCGGTAATCTCTTATTCTTCCTTTATAATTCCCAAGGAACCTACAGGCTAAATCTAAAAAAATCGCTCATTTAGTCTCCTGCAAAAGCGTCATTGTTGCACCAAATGAGCATACTGCTTATATTGTATAGCTATAGCTAAACATATTTTTGTATCATACACATCTTCCGCATATTTTATATAAGACAAGAAAACCTAGTGACCGATCACTTTGTTCTTTTCTGTCGGCCCTACTCAATATCTATAACCTGTTTGCAGATAGCCGAAAAAAAATTTTTTTTTTCATTTCCTCGAGTGGGATACGAACCCACAACCGGTCGCGGTCAAAATCTTACAGTCACACGCTCGCGCCCCTGCGCCACAACTGACCTCAATAATCAATTTTAATACATGTAAATATAATAATCATAATAATCAGCTTCACGCTGTATCCCGCACACAGCAGGTTAGGCAGAGGGAACCTAGTGTTAAGACACTCAGTTCCCCACTTTCTGCCGAATTCTGGAGGCATTGCGTGTTAAGTGGCAGAACTCAACGCCGCGCTTTGCCTCGACACCAGAGCGAAGAAATGGAAATATAAATTTAAGTAAATATTTCATCTCCTCGAGTGGGGATCGAATCCACAACCAGTCGGTTTTACAGTCACACTTTGTGCCTCTGCGCCACGACTGGCCTACATGTAAATATAGCTATCTTATTTGCTTTACGCTCTGATAAGCGCAATCCCAACGATAGTGTTGATACCGTTCTGATGATTTTGTAATTGGCGTGTGGTGAGATAATTGAATGAGGGACTCACCGTTTTGTCACTCATCGATATCCTACGTAATACAGGTTAAGTTATGTGTTTAATAAATTTATGGCTAAAGAAATAAATAAATAATTGAAATTAGAGATCTAGGATAGAAGCCACGGAGTGTTTTAGCATTAGGTTTTCTCTGTTTACTTTACTGTATACCTGCTGAAGAAGAGCATGAGGGTAAAAAAACTAATTTTATTTGTATTGAAAGTTAAAATATAAAATTACAATAGTTTTACCTTTAATTTATATAAAAGTATACAAATTAGAATCCGCGCCTCTTGGAAACCTTTAAAATTCAATTTTTTATACGTGTTCTAAATAAATATTTTTCTTTCAAAAGTGTGTAATACACCTTATAATTGTTTATTTATAATGAAATTTTTTTTTTAGTTATCGAAGCTACGAAAGTTGATAATGACAAAGCATATATAAAATCTAGTATTAACTAATGGATAAGATAAAAAACGACGGAAATTAGTATACAATAAAATAATTTTATATTAGCATTTGGAAAACTAAACAGAAAAAAATGTAGTACAGCGGAATTTGAACCTACTGCCACTTGGGAACCTTCCAAGAAGCGCTCTAAACTATACGTTCTTATCAAAATATTAGAAGTAACCATTACAAAGAAAAATAACCCAAAAAATATATACAACGCAAAAAGACTCACAACATATTATAATAACCTAACAATTCTAAATAATACTCTTTCCTTATATTATACCAGAGGTTCCTTACAAAATAACCGGCACAACAAACGGGCAATTACTTACCATTAAAAAGGGAACCCGGTTGGTTCTATTAGAGGAAAGCTGATATTTCTTATTTCCAAGAGAAATTACTATGCATCAAAGTAGGATAGCGCGGAACGAGACAATACTACTTAGAGACGAGGCTTAGTTATTTTTCTTATATTGTTCTATTCTAAAAGTATGCCAGTTTTCATTTTAATATTTTATTCTTTGGTCTAATTGGTCATGGTGCTGTAAGATGCGTATGATGTTTATCTGATAGTGAACGGGATGGGTTGTGGATTCGATTTTTTATTTATTAGATAACGATTAGCTTTGCGCTCCTAGTAAAATATAAATAACTAAAGCTTAGTTTCCAATGGGAAAGAAAATGAGCGTGGTATGCTTAGGCTGAACGAACATGTTTAAATAAAATAGATTTCTTTACTTAAGAGGCTAAAAAACAATGGATTTAGACAATAATATGATTTATCACTATTTTCATTTTAAATTTCATTACGCATAATAAGTCATGCGTAGTAGATCTAAAATACAAATTAGTATATACTTGTACTTATCGAGGCAAAGCGCGGCGTTGAGTTCTGCCACTCAACACGCAATGCCTCCAGAATCCGGCAGAAAGAGGGGAATGGAGTGTCTTAACACTAGGTTCCCTCTGCCTAACCTGCTGTGTGCGGAATACAGCGTGAAGCTGATTTTTTATATACTTGTAAAAAAACATAATAAATGTATTGGAGTGTACATATAAACTTATTTAATATCTTATTCGATTCTACTGGAGCGCTATTATTAATTATTAATATCACTTAAATTTACAAAACTATAGCACTATTAACAACTCCCCTGTACAAGAATCGAATATGCAATCTCACGCTGCAACCACAACCCGCCTTATATCGAAGACAAAAGAAACTATAGAACAAAAACAGCCTATTTCAAGAACCGCATAATAACAAGAAAATGTATGAGTTTGAACACAAATTCTGTGACAAAAGGAACAAAGGCGGGCCGAACAACGCGGCTAATGTAATATTACGATTCGCTTTGTAAATATAATTCGATATAAGCAATGACTTGGTTACTTTGCTTCGTGAAGAAAAGGAAGCAGTAGGGCCTCAGGTGAAAAATAACTGATAGTATAGTGGTTTTGAGTTCGACTCCCATATGTGGTCGTATTTATATTTGCAATGTACTTATATCATTGAAATTCTACGTAGAAATTTGGTTACACGACAAAGCACGGCGCTAATTTCCGCAAGTAAAAAATGGGAAACGGAATTTCAATTAGGTTTCCTATGCTTTCTTAATATTTTTATAGTGTTTGAACAGCGTTAAGCTAAAAAAATATTAGTAAAATAGAATGATTATTATTATTATTAGTAAAACAAAGTGAAAAACGACACTGTGAGCCCACGTCTCTTGATATACAAGATCTAATATCTATCTAATATAGTATTCTCAAACATCTTGAACCTTCAATATTTTAGAAAAGAAATTAATGTAAGTCGTTTCCCATAGACACGTCGTACGACGGACCTATCGCACTGTAGTGTAAAAAGCTCAGAGCAAAGCTTTGGACTTGGAGCTCAAGTGTAGGTTAAACTTATTGGATAATTGAATACAAAATAAAAATAAATCTAAAATATAATTTTTGTTTTACATTTTTACTTTAGCTTATGAAAATCATTAATTGTATTGTTTTTCATATAATATCATTCCAATGACCGCTAGATAAATAGAAAATATATAAAATAAATATTTAATGAATATATTTTTAAATAAATTTATTAAATGACGGCAGTATTATTATAAGATACGAATTAGAGAGAAAAAAATTGGTTCAAAGAGCTCACCTTAGGATCTACAGGTTCTAATTTAAAGTTTATTTTATTTTCGAACATCCGTATATCTAGAAAAGTATCAATACACCCACTGTACTTACAGTCAGACATGCCATTGCCATAAATCTTAGTTATTTTCATTTCAAAAGCTAGTTGTTATAATAAAATATAAAGAAGAAAAATCATCTCACGCTACCAATCTATTATAATACAACGTATATATTCTCAACATGTTCTACCCACAAACTGTGCTATATTTAAAATTATAGTAGGCTAATTTTTATCTCGATAAGTTATTCCGCCGGTACATTTCCCCGGGGCGAGGTAAAAGTGTCAACGTGAGCGCAACGCAGTATGAAAACGAAATACAAATAATAAATCATGCCTATACAATCGCAGCCAATGAATACCGTATAGATATATCTAAAGAATTTTCTATATAAATATGTTTTTTTTTTATTGTAATATTTTTTGATTGATCTTAGAAAAATATTATATAAATGAATCTTTCAATTGATTAATTCATTAGAGAAAACTTCAAAGTAGTATTTTTCACTTTTTAACTTCACTCTCTATCACGCATTTAGCAGGATAAGTAAATAAAACTCTTATTTAAAAAAAAATAAAAAAGACCTTTCAGAAAACGTAAAAGAATTTTAACGTAGCGGGGTTTGAACCATCGCCTGTTGGAAACCGTCCAAGGGCTCTGACCACTAAGACATACGTTCTCAGTACTTATACGTTGACAACGTATTAAATGGAAGTGATTGTGACACTTGAAGACACTTAATTATCTATTTTGAAATGTTGTGTATTGAGTGACCGGTATTAAAGCGAAATGTAATATGCGCGAACCCAAAATCATCGCGTGTATAACCATACGAATGTCCCACTGCGCCACAGGGACATCGTTACTACTACGCATTTTCATTATTATTACAAAAATATACGTTGATCATACTGGATAGCAAAAAGCATATTTTATAGGTCATGGTGCTTTAAAAAAAATGCATTATTCTTCGTTATATAAATCTCTATTCCGCTATTTTTGTTCGTTGAGGTGCTTCAAGTTAATACTAAAAACTGAACCACAACTAATTCACCACACTCGTCATTTTGAAATAAAAAAATGTTATCTTGAAACCTATCGTTAAGTTACTTTGTTCCCCATTTTTCACCCAATTTTCGAAATATTAGGTGTTGAGTTGTGAAACTCAACAGTTTAGATATATGAGCGGGCAATATCAAATAACGAAATCCCCCGAATAGGAATCAAGCTCACAACCATCGCGATTACAATCAAACGCTGTACCACTACGCCGCGACGGTCTCCAAAAGCTATAGATATCCGATTTGAATATATAAAATTAAATTATGTACATAACACAATATTAACTGCAATATGACGAATACAGCGGTACTTTGGTCATATTTTATTCTCTTTCCTTCACGAGATGCCATTCATCATGTTAAAGGCAACGTATAGTTCGAGGCAAGTTGAAGCCGGCGAAGAATTTCAGTTACAAACCTATTTTATTAGCTGCACTCGCTTTGCTATACTGCAATGCAGAAAAACTGACAAAAAAAACTGATTGTGCGATCAACCAAACGTCAATTGTCAAGCAGTAACTTATTGATCAATACGGAATATATGTTTTTATGTAAATGTATGTAAAAGTATATAAATATATGTTCAAATATATAAAATAAAAGAATCTATAAAAAACTTACGATATCCATTGATATATAGCTGAAACAGTCAACTCTCCGTTTTCTCGTAATGCTCTCTCTATTAATTCCGGATATGTATACGGTGGTTTCTTTGGACAACCTTCATCTCTTGGCTTAGGTTCCTCTTTGGTGTCTTCTGGCACTTTGACGTTCACGAAATCGTCCAATCTAAAATTCAGCAGCCATGTGAGGCTGGCGCAATCGTTGTCTTCATAATTCCTTGATTTTCGTCTCCTGGATTTACTTTTGTCATGTACTGTCCTGGTTGCCATGTTTGACGGACTGAGCCGACTAAACTGGGGTTTGCTTTTCGAACGCGATGGTGCCAGGCGCCGCTATCTCCGTACTGATATTAACATATACCACCTCTTTAGTTTGGATTTTGTGTGGTGAATTGTTATTATTTTTTTTTAGTTTTTTTTATAATAGGTTGTAATTTAATTTGTAATAAGTATTACTTTAGTTTTCTTATTTTGTCTTGTTCCTTCAAAACTGTAAAATTGACAATTGTATCTAGTTTTTAATTTTTTGACATGTCATTATTTAGGTTGTTAGTATGCATTTGTTAAAAAAGTTTGCATAGTCGAAAAGTTTTTTTTAATACATATTAAATTTAAAGGTGAATCATATTAAATAAAAAAAATTTGCAATTCACTTACAATTTCTAAATGTCCAAATATTAAAAAAAGACTTGAATTACTGATAAATAGATACAACTTTTTTTACTATATAAAACAATAAAAAGAATATTCTGTGTTTTCTTTTCTTTGCCGGATATAAATTACTTTTTAGGATTCCTTACCTCAATAGAAAAAAAGTAAGGAACCATTATAGGACCAATTTGTTGTCTGTCTGTCAAGAACATTTATCTCGGTATTGTATGGAGGTATCTATATTTGAGCTTCTAACTCAATACAACAAAAATATACATCTATGCATTATTGATACATCGTTATTGCTTCATATTATAAAACATTCTCAACCTAATCAAAATCTATACGGTACTCTCTTAAAGTACTACGGTTATGAAATTTGGCACTAAATGAGTACTTATAATACAGCTAGAAAAATAAAGTGCAGAAAAGTGAAAATTTATAGTTATCTCTATATATAATAAGACAGTAAAAATATTTTGTCTGTACATTTAGTTATTTTGACTGAAATGGATAGAGGGACACTTAAAAATAATAATAGAAAGCAAAAAGATTTTTTTTTAATTTCTTGTCTGTCTGTCTGTCTGTCTGTCTATCTGTCTGTCTGTCTGTCGACATATTTTTGTCCGCATTTTTCTCTGAAAGTACTGAACCGATTTACTTGAAAATTCACAAATTCACCAATTGCTTTGTTTTAACTTAACTTAACTACTAAAGTTTAGTTCATCAAAATCGGTTCATTAAAAAAAAAGTTATCGTCATTTGAAAGAAGTCGTAATTAATTCATAAAGAACGATCTTGAAAGAAATATCAAGTAAATACAAAGATTTTTTTGGTTGGTTCGTTCATATAATATATGTAACTAATTTAAAACTGTACAGGAGTTAATATGCAATTATTACAGTTATTTTACAAAGAATATTATGAATCCTTCAAATCAATAATTTAACATTTAAGGCTGTTTCTGAATGAGTAAATTAAATTATTCACTGACATCAGCACATTTAACAGAGTATATTATATAGGTAAAAAGTACACATAAAGTTACAAAAATATATACGTGTAATAAATAATTAGCTTTATGTATATTTTATAAATATCAAATATTAACAATGGTCGTATTTTTTTATTTAAAACAATCAAAAAATTCTCTGACGATAATGTCGTAAAAAAATCATAATAGAAGTCATTATAGTTGTCAATCAATTCTGCTTATTAAATCAATAATCATGTATTTTAAGCGGGCGAAGCCGTGGGCGAGTCGCTAGTGTCATAATATATGTAATATATGTATATTATATACGTAGCTAATTTATAAATGCTCATTCTAATCAAAACTTATGCCCGCGATCTTAAATTTGTTCAACTTTTTCGTCTTGTTATCAAAAGGATAACTCCCGTAAACCTACAAGTATGAAATTTGGCAAGAAATGACAATGTTGACTCCCGGTCGTGTGTTAATCGTTAGTTAATTACCGGACATATTTTACATAATTATTATTCATTAATATTCCAATATTCTCAGCGTTAGAACCCTAAACAAAAAACCTTTTTAAGACAACATAAAAGTTTGGATGTAATTTGGAATTGCGCGTCTTGGAAACCGTCCAAGCGTACCAACAAACGTAAAGAATGTAAGAATAAGAATTTACACAAAACATAATATGCTCGCAGCGGGCGCTTGGGCAGTCTACAAAAGGCATAGGTTCAAATTCCACTACGTAAAAAAATATATACATATGTATTAAAAACTATTTTCGTTTCCAAAAATATATATATAAAAAAAACAATTTTTCCACAATATCAAAATGAAATCGATGCACATATCGATTAAACAGTATCGATATTACATATTTATGCAGTCATAAAATCATATTGGACTGTACGCGTTCGCGCGTCCTGCATAAAACGCGTATACAGTATTTATCGTGAAAATCCGCGGGATCCCTATCGGAGCTGCAAATTGAAAAAGTAATTGAATTTAACAGTACTCTAAATCCGCGGGCAAGGCCGTTGTGACCATTCGTTTTGGATAGTTGATAGGTTTATTTAATAACTTGTGTTTGTTTGGTAATGTTTTTCTTTTTTTTTTTTCTTTGGTGGTATCCTTTTGAAGTATCTTGTAAAATATATAGGCAGGCTTTACTCGGCGTTAAGTTTCGCCAATGAACACGGAATGTCAAGAAAAATGGACGGAAATTGGAAAACTCTGTGTCTTAAAACTGGGTTCGTTCGGTCTACCCTGGGAACCCAGGACAAAAGTGAAGTTGCTTGAGGCTTTGCCCTAATGATCAGAAAATACAGTACGGTTCGCGGCCGCCCTGAAGATATGCTTTCTGAAATTTCATTTGAGAAGAAAATTATCAAAAATAAGAGAATCCTAAAATCGAATCTGTACTCTGAGTAGCCTTCTACAACTAGCTTCGGGGGAAAAACTAGTATAAAGGCATTCTTCTTGACATATTGCAGAATCAAACTTACAATCGTCATATATACACAGATATTTGTCCACTGCGCCGCACTGACGTTATATATATATTTTTTGTGTATTCTGTCCATAAATAAAAAAAAATACTTATTTTTTCCGAATATTATAGAACTCAATCAAATAAAGTGATGAAAAATATTAGATTTACCCTTCAGCTTTCTAACATGACAGATTGATTTTAGTTTTGATTGAACTCGTCAGCTAAGTAGATTAAAAGTTAAATTTCATATGTGCTTTGTTTTAGACATCGTAGGCCCTCGTACTAAAAATTTTACATTAATCTGTATTAAATAATATAAAAGCAAGTGACAGAATATAAAGAAGAAATATTTTTTAATCCCACTCATAGCGGGGTAGGCAGAGAGAACCTGGGAACGTAGCGTTAAGACACTCCGTTCTCGAAGCATTGCGTGTTGAGTGGGGGAACTCAACGCCGCGCTTTGTCTCTACATCTTCTCTTTTAACTTATAGGGAAATTTATATTTAAATTAGCTTTATATGAGACTTCGTGACTCCTCCCGGTCAGTTGATAATAACTAAATTGTCCAAAAAAAATCCGAGGCCCTAATCGCAGATGCAGTAGTTTAAATTGAAACAAATATAGCGATGTAATACTTACTTTAGACTCCCTAGATAAACGGATTATCTAATACAAAAATACAAGTACTTTATGTGATTATTATATTACTAATAAGTATAGTATAAATACAAAGTAAGTTCAGGTAAATTTCCCAATAAAACATCTCTAAACACTGACCATGTAACTAAAGCATCCAAAGCAAACACAATATAGTTATATAAGGACTATTCAAACGCATCGATAGGAATCCAAACATCGGCTGTCGTTGTTTTCCTAAATAACCATTTCTACCCAAATATATTTGCTGAGCTCTCGTACCACTGGTTTGTGCCGTTTGATTTTCAATTGTACTTCCGATATATAGTGCATGAACAGGAAAATAATAGCTTTCTATTATTTCATTTCATATTTTTAGGGTTCTGTAGCTTAAAAGTCCCGTCCCGTCTAGCTATCTTCTCTATCCGTGTGTCAAGACCATTTATCAAGCTGAAATTGATATTAAATATTCAAGTCCCTTGAAGTACAAAAAAATCAATTTTCTATTTTGCATTTTGCATCTAATTCGGCGTGTAATCAAAACTTATGCTAAACCTATACTTCCCATGAACTTACAGTTATGCAATTTGGCAAAAAGTTAGTACTTCCAATATAAATAAAAAAAAATCCGAAAAGAGAAAAATTATAACATTTCATAGAAAAAAAATATTACAAATATATACTCGTATTTGTTCATTTCATATAAAATGAGTGCATAAATTATATCTTAACGGGTTCGCAGACACACGCTGGTGCCCCTACGTTACGATTGTCCTCAAGTATTTATGTGTTCTATATAACAAATTTATGAAATTTACATTGATTGATGAATTAATTAATTATTTTTAACATTTTTAAAGTGCTAATCCACACTTATGAAAGAAAAATATTTATATAGAAAACGTATAAAAAATTGAACGTAGCGGGATTCGAACCCGCGCCTCCTGGAAACCGATCAGGCGCTCTGACCACTGAGCCATTCGTTCTCATGAAGCTATGTCGAAATTTTTATACGCTTGTTACAACTTATTTATGTTGTTAGCATCTCTGTAGGGAGATTTTTACAAATTTCCGCAACCCAAAGATAATTACTAAGAATTATCGTCTGGCAAGAAAGACGGCATATCTGGCTGTATGTGCGATGATTGTATTTAATTCAATTCCCACTAGGAGAAATGAAATATATTTATTTTCTCGTTCTGGTACACAAAATGCGGCGTAGAACACCGCCACTTAACACGCAATGTTAAAAAAAAGTAACGGAGTGTTCTAGCACTAGGTTCCCCTGCCTATCTTGATTTATGCGTGATACAGAGTGAAATTAAAAAAGATCAATAAATAGCTCTCTAGTAATAATTATAACATACGAGTACGTTGAACAAAACGCTTACAAATGCAATAAAACTTCCAAACTGTTTCATTCATCGCGACGATGAATCCGCAAATTGTAAATAATTGAATGGAGTGTGAGAATAAATTGTCATTTTCAATTTAATTGGAAACTTTTAGAAATCAATTGCATTGGTCTGCTCTTTCAATGCGATGCTCGAATAAAATTGGATTTTGTTTTATTTTGCTCGAATTCAGGTATGTTCGTTAGATTGTGGCTAAATAACTCAAAGTTTGTTTTTTTTTATTCGCGCTTTAATGCAGGGTAATGGAACCTTTTTTAAGACATTCCTACTGAATGTAGTCCATCAAGTTTAATGATATGTTTCTAATTTTCTGTTGATTGTTGGTATAAATTGGGAGTGGGAGTAATATTGTCGCTAAGATATAGATACATCTGAGTGACAGAATACACACAGAAAAACTACTGTACTTTAAAAATTTTAATTTGGCATGTTGCAAAAACATAAGACTTAATTTTAAATAGTTAGTGGATTCGTTATTAATATTAACATTTTCCTTTAGTTATTTTTACTTATTTTGTTTGTTTATTTCAATAACTCAGGTATTTTTTCTAATATTAAGAATTATATTTCCCTTATGTCTACTTGCATATAATGTGCAATGTAAATAAATAATAAGGCAAATAAGTTATATAGGTTTAGTAATATAATAAAATAAAATATATATATTTTTTTGTGTAATTAGATATAAGAAACTTGGGTCAGAGAATAAAGGCTATTTTTATTTTATTTATTTATTTATGTCTACTTATTATTCTTTTTTCGGCATATTTTCATTATTTAGGCCTATATTTTCTTATTAATCCTATTGAAACCGGAAAATAATTTAATAAATATTGGTAGTTCATAGTTCAAGCGGGAGAAGCCGCGTGAACTACGATAAAATTTTCTCGAGCCCACAACCAGTCGCGTTGCAGTCAAGTGTGTGACTGCACCTGCGGCACTCAAACTTCCTGACTGGCTTCCTAAATAAATTTCCTAAAATAGCATAGGATTAAGCAATATGACCTTTTCTAGAAAAGAATAAATTATGATTCCGAAAACACAACTTCTATGTACAGTATGAGTTTGCGACACATTAATAATATATAAACAGAATTTATTGCGTCCATAAAATACAATGAAATGTACTAACATTCACTTATATTAGATTTCGCAGACCAAAACCCAAATATAGAGTAGTCTAATTATTTATTTTAGCCTTACCTTAAGTATATATATATATTATTTGCTGAACTGCGTTTGTTGGTCTTCTTTAATATGGCATGGAGAGCTAATAGGAATGTATGTTTCTGTGTACGTCTTTAATTTTTTTTTAAATATTTTTTAATTATCCTATTTTGGTAGACAAAGCGCGGCGTTGAGTTTCGCCATTTAAAACGCAAGATTTTTTTTAGGCAATTTTAATTTCCTCTCACTTTATGACTTTTCGCCTCGCTTCACTCTTCGCCTTGTTACCAAAGCGTGGAAATGAAATTATGAAATATTTAATTTCTACGAATAGGAATCGATCCCACAACAGTCGCACCCCCACACCACGACTGGCCTCAATTTAATCATCCTTTTTCATATAAATAAACAGTATAAACTAAACTAATTTTCCACACTTACGATTGGTCTATACAAGAGGTGATGGGACGATTAGATTCAAGTGGCGGTAGATACCAGGCATCCATTAGAAATAGATAGCTGTGCATTAACCTAACAGTAGCTGGCTTTCAGGTTTCATAATTACATTTGAAACGAAAATGGCTATAAATAGTTATTTTATGCTTAATTAGTCCTAGCATTTGGGATACGAGTCTTATTTATAATAACATTTTAATGCTAGTAAAATAAAATATTGTTTTTTCTTTTTCAGCTTCACGCTGTATCCCACACACAGCAGGGTAGGCAGAAGATATTAAGACACTCCGTTCCTCACTTTTCGCCGAATTGCGTGTCACTTAACGGAACTCAACGCCGCGCTTTGTCTCGATACCAGAGCGAAGGAATGAAAATATACATTTAAATAAATATTTAATTTCCTTGAGTGGGGAACCCACAACCACTCGTTTTTACAGTCACACTATGTGCCCGTGCGCTACGACTGGCCTCATTGTTTGAATTGTGAAATAATGAAGAAGGTGCCACAAACTTACTTTTAGCTAGCGAGTAGCCCGCGACTTCGCCCCCTGGTACTACACACTGAAGTCGGTGCCAGACAAAAAAAATACATTTAGAGACAACTAACTACTACATACATCGAAAAAAAAAACCTTTGTTGGCACCGATTCCAAAAGTAACGGATTTTAAATAGTAAATAGGTACTATCAATAATTTCACTTATTATTTTTCATTTTTTTTCAAACAATAAATCATATTAGCCTATCTAGACTCTGCTGGACATAGGCCGGTTAGGCCAGGAATTTTCTTTACTTTGAAGTAATGAATATATTATTTTTTTATAACTTAGTTTTCGCTTATGTTTGTGCATATAAGTATAGTTTTAAAATCATTTTTATTACTATTTTATTTGGCACCAATTGGACTACTTAAAATGAAAAAAGTTTTTTTTTTATTCATACAGAAAACAGAGAACGAAAAATCCTTAAAATCGCTTCAAAAAGTGAGAGAAAATAATAACCTAATATATTGAACATATTATTTACCATACATCTGTTCCACACATACGAGTACACAGACAGTAAAGTGCATTCTGCATCTTACATTAGATCGGTAATTGAATCTCGGATAGCCGGGAACTGCTCACGCCTACTCCACCAATGAAATGACTATATATGATATCGACAGCCACTATTGAGTTAGAGCGCACTCTAATTATTCCAGCTGCGATGCTGGAATAGAATAACCTGAGTACCGCAGTGTATGATGAATATATGAGAATTCATTTCTTTTTAATAAATATCTGTACTTCTGTATCTATAAAATTAAAAAATTAAATCAGTAAGAATATTTCTAATATTATAAGAATGTTATAAAAAATGTCATGTTAGCAAGTGATTAAGCTTATGTAATTTTTTATGAGTGTGACATTTTAAAAGTAGTCAAATAAAATATTGTTTATTTTAACCAGCTTCACGCTGTATCCCGCATACAGCAGGGTAGGCAGAGGGAGCCTAATGTTAAGACACTCCGTTCCCCACTTGCCGCCGAGTTCTGGAGGCGTTGCGTGGTAAGTGGCGGAACTCAACGCCACGCTTTGCCTTGACGCCAGACGTCGAACAAATATTTCATTTCCTCGAGTGGGAATCGAACCCATAACCAGTCGATTTTACAGTCACACTTTGTGTCCCTGCTCTATATCCATATATACGTATAATAAACTGTAAGGCAACGATCACGTTGTCCGTATATGGAGCATATACAAGAAGAACGCTGAATTCTGCCACACAAAACGCAATATCTCGAAAATGGAGGGGATTATAAGCAACGGAGTGTCTTAACATTGTACCGGTACAGTCTGCATAAGATTCTATCATAGCAATAGCTTATTAATTATACATAGGATGTACTCTGAAAATATTTATTCCCTAATATTATTATTTAAAAAATATATATATAAAGTTACGGTTCATTTGATGACTTGACTTTCTTTATATGCTACGCAAAAAATCTTTATCACAAATTAGACGAAGTGATTAAAGAAAAATCCACAGCAAACCATTTTTAACTGCTATAAACCGGTTCCAACTGGAAACGTTTTCGCTGTAACAGTAACACACACGTACATACATATACACATATAAGTCTTATTTTATCCAAATCTCTTTGGATTCACACTTTTCAACAGAGTGGGAGCCGCCGTAGTCTACTTCCGGTGGAGGTTCCGGATTGAAACGTGAGTGCGTTTGTGGATGACGATACATATACAAGTATGTTTTACGGGATTTTTGTACTGTGTTTTATATGGAACTGGATACTAGTTGAATAAAATAGAATTCTTATATATATTTCTTTGTCAAAAAATAACAATTATAGATGTCCTACGATATTAAGTTAGGTACGTACAAAAATAAAGTTGAATAAAAATTTCGAACCACTCTATATAGAGTAAAAATAGTTGAAAATTACCTCCTCATTCACCTGTGCCGTTTGTTTATCTATATAATAAATCGTCCTGTATACTATATCTATACTTTTATCTCTGGCTTCGCCTCCGTGGCTGAATAGTAACTAAAAATGTCCTACATTCGGAGGAATCTGGGGAACGAAAGTATCTTAATAGGAACGGAGTACCTTAACTCTAGGTTCCTAAGTTCCCTCTACCTACCCTACTGTATGCGGAATACAGTTAAGCTATAAAGACAAAAGTAACTCTGACAACAGGTGCAGTGGCTTAAATCAAAACGATAAACGTGATGCTATATATTCCCTACATCTTTCCCCGATGTATGGAGTATGTATTAAAAAAAAAACATTGGCTAACTAAAGGTACACAAAGGAAGGAGAGGCGTGAGTGACGGCTGGACCGACTCGCCGATGCCATCCATCTTCTTAAAGGTGAGTTAGTAATACATTTAGGTTGCCATTTTTTTTATTAAGGTTTTTCTTTAGTGTGTAAACTTCTCTTACGTCGATATTTTATACACTAGACGGAAAGTAATGAAAAAAACACTCTTCAGTATTTTATTAAAAAAATAAAAAGAAATGCGTGGCGGTTGACTTTTTCAAATTGCATTTTTTATAACAAAAGAATGATCTAAATATAATATATATAAAATTGAGACCGTTGTGGCGCAGGGGCATAATCGCGCGACTATAAATGCGACGGTTATGGGTTCAATTCTCACTGGGGGATGGAAATATTTAATATTTTCCGTTGTCAGAAAGCGCGACGTTGGGTTTCGCCTTTTGACGTTCGTGGTTCGTGGGAAACAAAAATGTCTGGATGGAGAACGGAATATCTTAACCTGGGTTTGCAAAACATTCACTAGGTTTCGAAGTTCTCTCTACTCTGCTATGTTCGGGATACTGCGTGAAGCTAAAAGATAATCATATAAAATAATCATGGCAATGAGTTCCACCACTCAACATAACAAAAGGTAGGTAAGTTTTGACACTAGGTTCTCTTTGGCTACCCTGCTATATTTTATTATTTAAAAAAAAAATTAAATCAAATCAGCTTCACGCTGTATCCCGCAAACAGCAGGGTAGGTAAAGGGAACCTAGTGTTAAGACACTCCGTTCCCCACTTTTCACCGAATTCTGGAAGCATTGCGTGTTGAGTGGTGGAACTTAACGCCGCGCTTTGCCTCGACACCAGAGCGAAGAAATAGAAATATAAATTTAAGTAAATATTTTATCTCCTCGACGGGGATCGAACCCACAACCAGTCGGTTTTTACAGTCACACCTCGTGCCGCTGCGCCACGACTGACCTCAATTTATAATCTATACTTATAATAAATCTGTAGAAAAGTCGTTTCTGTACATTGAAAATATTTAAAAAAAAATTAGCCAGGGTGTTAAAGGATAATTAACAGAATCCATTTCCAATATTTTTGGAATTTTTGTCTGTTTGTCTGTTTGTCTGTTTGTCTGTTTGTCTGTTTGTCTGTTTGTCTGTTTGTCTGTTTGTCTGTTTGTCTGTTTGTCTGTTTGTCTGTTTATCTGTTTGTCTGTTTGTCTGTTTATGTGAACACGTATCACGTAAAAAGTACACAATAAATTTAAGCAACTTTTATACATAAAAATTACAAATAAATCAAGGTAGGTTTTAGTGTTTATTTCATTGTAATCGCTTCACTCTATCAAAAGATATAAGTATTTAAGTTTTCAAGAAGTTAATATTTGAGATAGTAAAAATCAATACAAGTAACGCTATCTATTGACCAATAGTAGGTACTAATGAATCTTGATAACGCAAAAAACGTTCTGTGGAGTTAAACACTAATTACGACGGGAGGAATATTAATCATTTTAATACTAAAGAATATTAATCATTTTAATACTAAAGATATAAGTATTTAAGTTTTCAAGAAGTTTATATTTGAGATAGTAAAAATCGATACAAGAACGCTATCTATTGACTAATAGTAGGTACTAACGAATCTTGATAACGCAAAAAACGTTCTGTGGAGTTAAACACTAATTACGACGGGAGGAATATTAATCATTTTAATACTAAAGAATATTAATCATTTTAATACTAAAGATATAAGTATTTAAGTTTTCAAGAAATTTATATTTGAGATATTAAAAAATCGATACAAGAACGCTATCTATTGACTAATAGTAGGTACTAATGAATCTTGATAACGCAAAAAACGTTCTGTGGAGTTAAACACTAATTACGACGGGAGGAATATCAATAATTTGAATACTTTAACACAACATCGTTTTCGGTTAATATAATTTTATGTTAAGTGAAATTTAACATAAAAACAGCATTTTTAAACTGTCCTTAATTTTAAACCTAAATAGATGGCGCATTTAAATAAACGGCGCATCTAAATAGATGGCACTTTGCATAAAAAAATATAGTTTGGAAAGGTTACTGCTACACTCTATCAAAAAATAATGTACTTAAAGTTTTAAAGATATTTATATTTGAAAAAAAAAAAGAAACATACGCAATGATATCTATTGACTACATATGATAATGAATGTTGATAACGCATAAAATATATTGTTGAGTTATTATTTGCTAAACGTTAATTTCGTCGTGTAAGTGTAATCTATACTTATAATAAATTTTTCTAACAATGTTCGAATGGTTACAGTTCAATTGTAAGTCCAATAGATGGCGAAAATTACCTTCGTTACAGTCTAGCTTAATTCGTAATTATTTAACACAGTGATAAAAAATGATTTAATATTCAAAGAAATGTTTTGAATAGGTTCTTCAGTCCGTTCTTTCGTTTATGTTATTAATATTTTTTAAATAAACGTATAAAAAAATAACTTATGGGAGCAAACTAAAAAAAAAACTCTCAAGAAAAAAATGCTCTGACACTGTTAATAAAAATATCCCTCAGTATTATTTCATAACTTACAAGCGACACGTAACGGCATTGCACTATTGCACCTGTATGTTGCATGTATGTATGTGCCAAGGGTATTTTAGGGTACAAAAACACCTCAAAATCCTTTTAAGATAACTTTGTTGTTTGTCTGTCTGTCAAGAGTATTTTGTACAAGATCGGTTAAAGGTTAGATACCAATGTTCAAGTCTATATTCACTTAGAGCACAAAAAAATCTATCTTCTAAATCATCGCAATCAAATGACGATAAACTATGAGGGTTTATGCATCCCGTTGATACACAATTACGAAATTTGTTAAGATGTTAAAACTTACGGCACGTATAAAGGAAAATTCCAAAATTTTTCAAAAATTGACAACTTTTTGTATTTGTGTCACAGAAAAAAACTATTAGGTAAAAATTTTAATCTGTACTTAATTTGATACAAAATGACAATTTTAATAATTCTTTTGATGTATCTCCATTCTTGAAACTGGTACGAAACTCTCGGGTCATGAGTACGACTTGAACTTGACCGAAAATATTGATTATTTCATAGATGTTATAAAAATGCCTAATAACGTGCTTTCTATGTATATTCTGTATACCAATTATATATTTACTTAAAATATGTGATTAATTTAAAAACTGTACAGGAGCTAATATAAGTTATTTTACAAAGAATCTAGTGAATACTTATCCAAATAAATAAATTAATAATTAAGGCTGTTTGTAATATCTCTATTTCTTAAATGAATAATCATCTAATTCAAGCGGGCAAAGCCGCAGGCAGGCCGCTAGTTTAACATAAAACATATAAATTTTGAGAGAATTACTAATAATAATTTACAAACAAAACCAAAAGCCAGCACTATCCCTACCATGTTAAACAAAATAACACTAAAATAGAAGCTATCTACCGTGTTGGTATATCACTGTGTAATGATCCAGAAATATGGGCTTTGGGCGTGCAGATTCAGCAGTCGGCTGACCTAAGCGGAATGCTCCACGTTTAGAAGGGTTCAAATGGTTATGGTGGAGGCCTATATTGGTCCCTATAGTGAAGTAACTGGTTGTAAAACTGTATGCTGTATGTTTAGTTTTTGTATTTTTTTTTGTAGCTTCTTGCTGTATTCCGGATGTAGACAGGTAGGTGGAGGGACTAGTGTTAAAACACTCCGTTTCCTACTTTTCGCCGAAATTTGAAGGCATTCCATGTTTAATAGTAGAACACAACGCTTGGCCGTTTGGCCTCTACACAAGAGCAAAGAATTGAAAATATTTCATTTCTCCGAGTGGGAGTCGAACCCATACCTTATAGCCCTTACGCTTAGCCCTTGTGCTCCTGTGCGTGGCCTCTTATATTTTAGTTTTTATTATAATGTATTTTAATCTTTATGCTGTATACCTATAGCAGAGTAGGCAGAGGAAACCTGTTAAACCACTCCTTGCCCCGTTCTCCTCCCAATTTTCCAATACTGTATATTAAATAACGAAACTTAACGCCACATTCTAAACCATTGTTTTGTTCAAAGACATTATTGTGAAAAGAAAATAATTAATTTTCCCCGAGTGAGAATTAAACCCACAATCATTGTAATTACAGTCACACTTCCGTCCCGTTGTGCCACGGCGGGGTCTTCAAATTATCCAAACATTATATATATTTAAATTACAAATTAAATATACATTTTTTTAAAATTAATGTTGACAATTTTATAAACGTAACATAATTTTAAAATCACTCCGTACTAAAACTATTTACAGTCCCCAAGAGACCGTTTTGAGAGTTTGTTCATAAAACAAAAGATCTGCAGAAGTACAACGCTAGCATCAAAGTGTCCTTTGCAATGTCAATTGCAGTGTCTACACTAATGCTGTAAAGAGAAAGAGAAGAGATTTGCTTTTCTTTTTTGTATATTACTTTGTATGGAGTAAAATATAAAAGTACTTTATATAAATGAGCTTTACGTTGTATCCCGCACACAGCAGGGTAGGCAGAGGGAAGGGAACCCAGTGTTAACCCAGTGTTAAGACACTCCGTTCCCCACTTTCTGCCTTCTGAATGAATGAATTCGAATTTGAATTTGAATTCTAGAGGCATTGAGTGTTGAGGCAGAACTCAACGCCGCGCTTTGCCTCGATACCAAAGCGAAGAAATGGAAATATAAATTTAAGTAAATATTTCATCTCCTCGAGTGGGGATCGAACCCACAACCAGTCGGCTTACAGTCACACTTAGTGCCCCTCATTCGAGGAAATTAAATATTTATTTGCATTTATATTTTCATTTCTTCGCTCTGGTGTCGAGGCAAAGCGCGGTGTTGAGTTCCACCACTCAACACGCAACGCTTCCAGAAATCAGCGGAAAGTGAGGTACGAAATGTCTTAACACTAGGTTCCCTCTGTCTACCCTGCTATGTGCGGGATACAGCGTAAAGCTGATTTTATTTTTGATTTCTTCGCTCTGATGTCGAGGCAAAGCGCGGCGTTGAGTTCCACCACTCAGCACGCAATACCTACCGAATTCGACGAAAAGTGGGGAGCGGAGTGTCCTAAAACTAGGCTCCCTCTATCTACCCTGCTACATGCGAGAATAAAAAACTGCCGGTCAATCTTCCCAACAAGTATTTAGGTTCCAAACTATCACTTACTCTACCATAACTGATAGTAGACAAACAACATAAAACAATTTGTGAGCACATTCCTTGTGTTGTTATTCAAAGCCCCTATAAAATACGGGCATATATATTTTTTTCATGAGATGTGTACTTAGGACGGCGGAGACGGTAAAATTAGGATTTATTGTTATTGCAACTGTATGTGTGAAACGTATAGCGTACCCTTTCAGCTGTTCTATTATTTTTATAAAATACTTCCTAATAATGAGGCCACTGTGTCACAGGCACACAAGCGTTGTGGGTTCGATTGCCACTCGAGGTAATGAAATATTTAATATTTTCTTCGTTCCCTCAGTTCTGGTAATGAGGCCAAATGTGACGTTGATGTCCGCCACTCAACACACAATATCTCAAGATTTCGTGGAAAAAGGCGGAATACAGATATATAATACAGAATGTCTTATCACTAGGTTCCCAGGTTACCCCTGTTTACCTTATATGTGCGGGATATAAAGTGAAGTCAAAAAATTAGTTTTTTTTTGTCTTTGCGATATAATGAGTTGTATGACATTACCCGACTTTACAATATATTTATGTATGTATGCAAAACTATATTGAATATGTTATTGATGTTCTCTTGGGAAGCTATTATCGTAAATTATATTTTGAAAGAGCAACTGTTAATGCTAACAACATAAATAAGTTGTAACAAGCATATAAAAATGTTGACGTATGGCTTAGGGGTCAGAGCGCCTGGTGGGTTTCCAGGAGGCGAGGGTTCGAGTCCTGCTACGTTCAAATTTTTATACATTTTCTAAATAAGTATTCCTCTTTCCTAAGTGTGGAATAACACTTTAAAAATGTTAAAAATAACTGTTGAGTTTCCAAACCGGTGGTAGTTTCCTGTACGACTGACACTACTGAAATTAAGACAAGAAAAGAATTCGGAAAATAAATGCTAAAAACAAAAATAAGTAAGAATGTTGTTAAGAATTTCTAAGAGTAGCGGGTTCGAGTCACACTATGTAAATTTTTTGATACTTTTCTTAATTTATATATATAAAAGGACTTGTGCTGACTGACTGAGGTAAGACGCACGCACAGCCGTAACCGCTGATGGTAGAAACGTGAAATTTGGGCAGATGTTTATTTTCATATTCTGGACATCCACTAAGAAGGGATTTTAACCCTAAAGGGATGAAATAGGGGTTGAAAGTTTGTATGGAAAAAAAAATAATCTGTACCGATTTTTATAAAATTTGAAATTCTCTTAAAAATATTTCATTGAACACGTGTTTCATGGTTTTTTAAGAATTCACCCCCCAAGGGTTCAAATAAGGGGTTGAAAGTTTATATGGAAAAATCTTTATATTGCCACCGATTTTTATAAAAATTTAAATTCTGACTGTTAAAAATATTTTATTCAACACGTGTTTCGTGGTTTTTTTTAGAATTCACTCCTAATAAGCGGGCGAAGCCGCGCGCGCCCTCTAGTATAATATAAAAAGGTTATTCATTTCCTTAATCTGATCATAAAAGTTATTTTGTTCCGCCATATCTACGTAAATCTGTAAAATGTTCAAGTGTGATTTATCTCAAGGCTCTCTTTACTAATTTAAAACATGAAATAGAATAAAAACCACATACATGATTAGACAGGTTGTGGGTTCGACTCCCATTCGAGGAAATGAAATGTTTACTTAATATTTTAACTTAACACGATGATTCCCGAATTCGGCGGAAAGTGGGAAACGGTTGTGTATTGATATGAATGGGGTGTCTTAACCAGGTTCCCAGGTTCCCTCTGCCTACCCTGCTATGTACAGAATATAGCATGAAGCTTAACATACATATGTATTCACCGAAACAGTATCAGCACCAACACTACGAAACCACTCTAGAATATATTAATTTAAAATTCATCGAATTTAAACACATGCTTTTAGATCAAATAACGCCACCGCGGCTGTAAATATTCATCTCAATTAACTTAAGTTAGTTTATTCGTGTTTAATTTACTCCCCATCTTTACAAAGCCTGTAACGAAACGTTCAATATTCGGGAAAAGTAAATTGAAAAGTTACATATGTATGGGATTGACATAAGCGAGGTCACGTGACTTTTCAAAGAGCAGACGTTTTTATGTTTTAAAAGCCTTTCATTGTTTGGGTTTGGGTAGTAATTTCATGTTTTTTCGGTTTTCCGTTGTATAGAAAAAGCTAGAAGAAAAAATTAGAAGCAACTAAAGAAAAAAACTATGTTTAGACCCGGTCTACTTCTCTCCTCTTTCCTCCTGCATTCAAGATCCATGGCGGTTGGCGGAACTCAACGCTGTATTTATCTATCGAACTTAGGAAATGAAAATAGTCTATGAGTAGACATTCAGTCAGCAACTGTAAGTCTTCGTATTTACAGTCAAACATAACAATTGCGCCACGATGATCTTATTCCTATAACTTTCTTTACCAGCTTCATACTGTATCCAGCATGTAGCAGAGGAAATCCTATAACCTAGTACTAAGTTACTCCATTCCTCACTTTACACCCAATTCTCGAGGTATTGCTTTTTAATTATTGGAACACAACGCCACACTTTGCCTCGTTATCAGAGCAATGAAAATATTATATAATTCATTCTTCCGAGGAGAAATCGAACCCACAACCGTCGCGCTTATACTCGCACGCTTGTGCCTTTCTCTCTCTGTACATGAAATGATTATCAATAATTTAATTTATGCATATTTATATAAAATTTAACAATATGTATAAGAATATGATGCTAATGACTCGAAATCACAAACAAAATAGTCCCTTTAAATTAGTCTGGATAGTTCATATAAGTATCTAAAACTATTAACCACTTGCGGTTCACATTGTACGACGTATAATAAGGTCATATCGAGTGAATTTTCTTTTAAAATTAATATAATATTATATATATATTTTTATATTATATATAAAAAAGGCCGTCGTGGCGCAGGGGCTCGAGAATGTGACTGTAACGTGACGCTTGTGGGTTCGATACTTATTGATTAATATTTTAATTTCTTCGCTCTGGCAGCAAGGCATGCGGCGTAGAGTCCCCCCACTCAACGCGCAATGCTTCGAAAACTTCAGCGGAAAGTGGAGTGTTTTAACGCTAGGTTTAAATTTAATAAAACATAAATTACACCAAGATTGATATTAGGGAATAATGTAACTAAACTAACTTTAATCACGAAAAGAATCTTTCTATTTGAACTGATAGTTCAAATAGAAAGATTCTTTCCGAGATTAATGCGTTCAACCTCACCAACATATCATCTTTATGATATTAATATAAATTATATATAAATATTATAGTCCTAGTTAAATACATTAACTGATCATAAATTGAGATATCATAAGTATACTTTATTATTTTCAAATTCTTCGTTTTAGATTAGAAAGTGATGATTATTTGATTATTTTAAATGATATCCAACAATATTAAAAGAAAAAGAGAGTTGCGGTTTTATTATTACAGCAGCGAGCGAAGCGAGTAGGGGTAGACGAGCGAAGCGAACAAGGGCCAGTCCCCTACTATAATAGTAGAGTACCATACATTAATATAAAAATCTAATTTTAATATAAAAAATCTTAGAAAATAGAACATAATATTTCACTATCATAAATTTTGTAAATGATCATTAAAATTTGCACCCACAACTACGCGTTGAGAAGCTCGAACAGCTTTATGAGCTTCTTTAGTTACAAGCTTAACGCTTAAACACTAATTAGATGGTACTTATAAATTATAGCAACGTGTTTTATTATATTTTATTGTTATAACTATGTATAAAAGTATGTTTATGTCTCATAGCAGGGTAGGGCGGTGAAATTTTGCGTTAAGACTCTCCGCTTTCCGCTCGGCAGAGTGATTATATTGAAATTATTTTTATTTCTCGGCTAGTAGTAAAGCGCGGCGTTAAGTTACATTACTCAACACACAATACCTCAAATGGTTTTGAAAAGCGAAGAACAAAGTGTCCTGACCCAAATTCTCATTCTAACCCGCTGTACGAGAAAAAAAATACAAAAAAATAAATAAACAACTTTTAAAACATCATAAAAGCCCATAACGCGTAATGGGCGCCATAAAAACGTTAAAATAAATTCTCAATATAAATACACCATACATTAAGATACAAACAAATTAAGAACTAAGTTATTAATTTAGGGCAGTAAGCCCTAGATCCTGTGTAATGAATGTCTGTTAACCAACTTTGGTGCCACCTGAACCGTTGATATTAAATTAATTTCAGTATATTTAACCTTATTTTGTTACCTGTATATGTTTCATGTAAATAGCTTCACGCTGTGAGGCAAGTCGTGGCGCAGGGGCACAAGGTGTGACTGTAAAATCGACTGGTTGTGGGTTCGATCCCCATTCGAAGAAATTAAATATTTATTTAAATTTATATTTTCATTACTACGCTCTGGTGTCGGGGCAACGCGCGGCGCTGAGTTCCGCCGCTTAACACGCAATGCATCTAGAATTCGGTGAAAAGTGGGGAACGGAGTGTCATAACACTAGGTTCCCTCTACATACCATACTGTGTGCGGGATATACCCGATCCCATAAAAATATAAAGAAATCTTTTTTAAGTCTCCCCTACGCTCCCTACACTCCCTAAACTACCTCCATTCCTTACCCTATCTGTATGCAAAATTTCAAGTTTCTAAATCGAGTAATTTCGTCTGTGTATTGTCTGTCACTCAGTAACGGAATAGTTTTATATATAGAATATAGATACATAATTCACACAAATAAGTTTTAATAATAATCAACTTCATGCTGTATCCCGCATATAGCCTAGTGTTAAAACACTCCGTTTTCCACTTTCCGTCAGCAGGTATAGCGTATCGAGTGGCGGAACACAACGCCGGAGTTTTGTCAATAACTTTTAAGCTTACAAATTAGAGATAGTTTCTCATAATTTCCAACTCATTTAGTTTAGAACTTGGTTTAGTTTAAAAGCACAGCATAACCGATAATGCTGTATAACAAAGCACTTCAGCGGTCTCACACGATAAACCTAAATATAAACTCGTTATCCTAACTTGCAGCGGACTTAAGAAAATTTCATTATATTCTTGTTCATTAAAATAAAATTAGTAAACTTCACTTAAAAGGCCCTCGTGGCTTAGGCGTGCGACTGTAAACGTAACGGTTGTTGGTTCGATTCCCATTTGAAGTGCGACGTTGAATTACGAAACTCCGTTTTACGTCTAAAACTGGAGGAACCTAAAAACCTAGGTTTTTAGGTTCCTCCTGCTTACACTGCTTCATACTGGATACAGCTTTAAGGTAAAACAATACATTTTACTGCATAAGTCTTCGTAGCACAGCGGCATAGCGTTTAATTAACGTGATGGTTATGGGTTCGAATTCCACTCAGGGAAATGACCTATTTTCATTTCTTCGAGAAAAATGACAAAATTACGTAAAACATACAACGTCCTGGAAATTCCCTATGCATAACCTACTATATGCGGGGTACGGCTTAAAGCTAAAAAAAAAACATATTTGCCCCTAACTTATGAAAATTTCATTATATTCTCGTTCGCTTAAAACAAAATTAATAAACTTTACGCTGATACGTTGTGATCTTCTTAGAACTATGTCAAGATACGTTTTGAGATCAATCTGCTACGACGGCGTTCGCGTTTTTTTTTTACTTATACTTGTATATTGTACAATATTTACATGTATATATTATATAGGGCGTTGTGTTGGGGGATGTGTAGTTGCGAGTTTGATTTTCTCACAGAATTAATAATTTAATTTTTACGCTTTAGAACACAATGTGGCTCATATACGCGGCATACAGCGTGAAGCTAAATAATGTTGCAACCTGTATCTATATATAATCTTAAAAACCGAACAAGACCGAGTCGGGCTCGCCTACTAGGGATTCCGTGAAAAATTGGAAGCCTCAAGCTTTTTCTGAAAATGAAGCTTAGCCTAACCAAAGCCCTTTTATCTGACACCTCACTTAAACTAGCGGCTTTAGTATCAAAATTTGCCCCTCTTTTTATGTTTTATTATTTTTTAGGATTTAAGCACAAATTTATAGTCTTCAGAGTAGTTTTTTTTTCTGAACCAGTGTTGTACTGCCTGTAGATGCTAGCTGCTAAATTTCACAATTCTAGGTCAACCGGTAGTATCCTTTTAATTTTGATTCCCTTTATAGTGTCGAAATACGCAGATTTTACGATATAAACGGCCATATCTTTTTTTAACGACAGCAGAGTGATCTTATACGGATTCGTTTTTCCTTAAAAGGTACAGAACCCTAAAAACTAAAAAGTACAAAAAATATTATAATTACTTTAAAGAACGGAAAAACAAAGAACAACTAATAAAAAAAATATCGATATTTATATACTTAAATACAATTTAAGCCTCAGTCGCTCGAATCCGTACCAATCAAGACAAAATGATAACCTCTTTATTAATAAAATCGGTAAAAAAAAAAATACGCACAACCAAAGTTGATTTTACAAAATATTACAGCTACGAATATCAAAATCAATTTCGGCACAAAATTCAGTACGAATCTCAAGAAATCCTGAAATCTATTCATATATAATAATAATAAATTTAGCGATGACAAGTGAATTAATATATCCAATTATATGCGTGGGGCTGTCACCGTTTGTCAAGTGCACTCTGACCCTTGGATTTACACTAGTATTAAACTGACGGACACGATTTACGAACCTAATATAGTACTGGTGGAGTATTTGGGTTATGAATAATAGAATTTCTAATGAAATTTTGGTTGTTATTTACGGAGGTTCCCTCTGTTCACCCTGGTGTGTGCAAGACGGGAAGTACAGCGTAACCTTAAAAAAGCTTAGATTGTTTCAAATGGATTTGTTTTGGAGTTATATATGTTACACGCTTTCTCCAGAATATCTCCTATATGCGGGATTAGTGAGTGAACAAACAATCTTTGTTAAGATACTTTATTATAGGCTTTCTAAAATTATTTCTTAAATAGGTTTCTAATTAAATATTAGTTAGCAGAAGGTTATATAGAAACTAAAATATCGACTAGTCGTTGAATCGATCTAGAGATCATCTATAGAAAAGCTGTAGAGCACGACGTAGAGCATCCTATCTATCTCTTAATTATAACTTGCAATTGCTGGTAGAAATATCAAAAGAAAACATAGTACAGTCCACTCAGATACTACACCGTGGGTTTCCCACCAGACCGTGGTTTTACCGTCATTCGTTAAATTCAATGGTGTTCAAACCACGAAAACAAATGTAATATCATCAATTATGTACTGTACACTCGATATATTAACATTAATAAAAGATGTAACAGACAGCCAAAAATTCTAATCTAGTTATACTAATAACTAAGGATACTACTCATATATATACACATATGTTAAGACACTGCGTTCCCCACTTTTAGCCGATTTCTGGAGGCGTTGCGTGTTGAGTGGCGGAACTCAACGCCGTGCTTTACCTCGACACCAGAGCGAAGAAATGAAAATATAAATTTAAATAATTTTTTCATGTCCTCGAGTGGGGATGGAACCCACAACCAGTCGATTTTACAGTCACACTTTGTGTCCATGCGCCACGACTGTCCTCACACACAAAGAAATCACATAAAAAATATTGAAAAATGAAAAATTATAATGAAAAATAAACAAAAAAACGTTCATAAAAGCAAGCAATACATTACATCTCAAAGAAAATTAACAATAATTAATCAGAGAATCCAAACATAACCTAAGTAAGTATTAATAATGAAAAGTTATTATGCTCCAGTGTTATTATGAATATGAATCGCCTTATTTTTCTCGTTTCAAGCGAACTGATCCCCGACGATATTGTCACAGAGTAATGAAAATAGATCTTTTTCCTCTCCATTTTAATTACTGTATAGTTGAGCGAAAGGCAATTTTGAATCTTGTTGGAACAAATAGCGACGACGTTAAAGTAAAGCTAACTTATGACTGTATCATTAAGTTATGATGTGAATTTTAATTAACATTGTTGATCGTGGCACAGCGACATACGCTAGGTTGTGGGTTCGATTTCCATTCGAGGGGGTGAATCATTTAAAGTTTTCATTTTCTTTGCTCTGGTATTGAATACTGGCATTGAGTTCCATCACTCTTCACAAGATGTCTCGAAAATTCGGCGAGAAAAAAGTCTTAACACTAGGCTCCTACTGCCTACCCGAAATAAAAAATATATTTTCAGGTAGCGTGCAACTTTCCGCTAGCTTTATTCCGTATTCCGCACATAGCGAGGTAAGCAGAGGAAATCTGAAAACTAACTACCTAGTATTAAGACACTCCGTTCATATTAAGATAATTCCGTTTCCCTCATTTTGCCGAATTATGGTTACATTGCGTATTGAGTGGCAGAAGTCAACGGCTCGTCTTGCTTTAATACCATAGCCAAGAAATGAAAATATTAAAATTTCATTTCCTCAAATGTGAATCGAACCCACAACCCGTCACATTTACGTCTCTGCGCCACTACTGGCCTTAAAAATAATATAATCAGCTTCACACTGTATCCCGCGCACAGCAGGGTAAGCAGAGGGAACCTAGTGTTAAGACACTCCGTTCCCCTGCCGAATTCTGGAGGCATTGCGTGATGACTCAAAGCCGCGCTTAACCTCGTCACCAGAGCGAAGAAATGGAAATATAAATTTAAGTAAATATTTCATCTAAAAAATAATATAATTTATATAAATTTCATACGTGACAATAATATAAAATATACGAGATGTAAATAGTGCAATATTAGCGTACACTTATTCCGACTGCAATTTCCGGGTACGAGTGTTTGCCTACAGTTTGATTGTTCGGGACCGTTTGTCTTGTCACTACTTGCGAGTTGGAGGTAGTTTAGAAACTCGGCAGAGGTTGAGATTTTTAAATTATATTTATATACTTTGAGGCCAGTCGTGGCGCAGCGGCACGAGGTGTGACTGTAAAACCGACTGGTTGTGGGTTCGATCCCCACTCGAGGAGTTGAAATATTTACTTAAATTTATATTTCCATTTCTTCGCTCTGGTGTCGAAACAAAGTGCAGCGTTGAGTTTCGTCACTCAACACGTAATGCCTCCAGAATTCGACAGAAAGTGGGGAACGGAGTGCCTTAACACTAGGTTCCCTCTACCTACCCTGCTGTGTGCGGTTTTTTTTTTAAATTTATATATTTTTTATTATTTTAGTTGGAGGAGAACGTAGATTTGAATCTCGACCCGTGCTATTTTTTTGTTACACGTTCTATTCCATGTAGATAGAAATATGTAGATAGAGATATGTAGATAGAAAGAATTCCATGAATTCCAAAACAACTGTCAAATTGAGCCACAATAGTCTTTATAAATAACTTTTATGACGATAGTTTTATTTAATAAAAAAACATGTTAATGTCTTAACACTAGGTTTCCTCTGTCTACCCTGCAGTGTGCGGGATACAGCGTGAAGCTGATTTTGATTTTTTAAAATTAAACTGTGTTCATCACGCTCACGGAGTGTCCTCCGTTCCCCAGTTTCTGCCGAATTCTGGAGGCAATGCGTGTTGAGTGGCAGAACTCAACGCCGCGCTTAGCCTCGACACCAGAGCTAGGAAGTGGAAATATAAATTTAAGTAAATATTTCATCTCCTCGAGTGGGGATCGAACCCACAACCAGTCGGTTTTACAGTAACACCCCGTGCCGCTGCGCCACGACTGGCCTCTTTATTTAAGCAACATCAAACTAAAGGTTGCAGGTTCAAATTTGGCATTTCAGTTTTAATATGTAACAAACTATATATTAATTGTAAATGATTATTTCAGCTTAAATATGATATAGAATAATAAAAAAAAAATAAAAAAAACCAAATCTATCAATATATTTATCTCTAATCACGTTTTTATGGTACTCGTGGTTAGATAAATAGCAGTAGTAAAGTTTATGACTTTGGTGTCTGATAACAACAAAATCAATATACATGTAATAAATTGTATATGAGGCCGTCTTTGTTCAGTGTAAGCGCGGAGGTTGTCGGTTTAATTCCTGCAATCAATAATTTTTATTTTTTCGTTTTATTAACACGAAAAAGGGACACGCGACACATTCTGTCCCAAAAATTGGGTTCAAATTAGGGAACGAAATGTCTCGACATTAGGTTCCCCTACCTGCTCTACGTGATAGAGCGTGAAACTGAAAAGAAAATATATATTACACATTTTATACTTCGATTTCTCTTCCAATAGACGTTTAATGTAACTAATTTTTCGTCTCTAATTAAGTAATTATCAGAGCGCCGTTTGGAAATAATATCTCTAATAGAAATACTCGAAGCTCTCAGTGGCTAATGGTGTGTGAAATTAATGCTTTCCAGTTTTTGACATTTTTCTATTAACTCAATATTATTAATAACGTCGTTTCTATTTCCTTTGTAACGATTTGTAACGAGTTCGATTTTATATATTGATATATTTACTCTTATATAATCTTAATATAATACGAATATAAAAAGATGAAAATGGTATGATTTAATAGATTCAGGTACAACATTCCAACAATTCTGTTACTTTTGGCAATCTGAAAGCTGAGTCTTTAAAAGTGAGGTTGAGTTCACAGCAAAATTAGCCTATGTAAAAAAAGTTATTACTGAGAAAAAAAACCCGTGAAAAAAAAGCATCAGTGTTCATAGGTATATATAATACAAGGGAAAGTACTCAAAACTTAATTTACAATAAACTAAAAAATGCAAAAATCATTAGACAAGGTCTTTGTCACATCTGTCATTTCAAATATGATTGATTTTGATCGATTCAAGTGGATTTCTTGTTTTTTTTTTCAGTAATTGATAGATATTTTCTTTATTTGTAATGTAATTATATGCACTCATAAGTGCTTTAAAATACTTTGACTTAATTAAAATTAACAAATATTTATTTTTTGTAGTACTGTAATCGATTATTTATATTGATTAAGAATCAAACTATTTTTCTCATTTATCTCCGATTTTAAATTGTCAATTAGGCTGATGATTGATATTTTAAAATTGAAAGAATGACCAAATTTTTAGACCATATCTCAAATCTTTATATTTGGGCTCAATATTTTCCGTCTCCTTTATTTAAGGAAGTCGTGACAAAGTTATAACTACAAAGACGACGGCTATAGGTTCGATTAGCCTCAAAAAATTTTTACTTTGCAATTACTTTCATTTTCACGTTTTAAAACGCATAACTTGAATTTGAGCAAAAACCTGATAACGTAGTGTCTTGACACTAAATCATTGGACATATTTTAAACAAAATTCGAAAATACACAAAGTGATTCAGCTCTATATCCTTATTCCAGCCTAGAAAACACTAAAAACAACATAAAAAAACAACAAAAGAGTTATATTCATCATCTTCAAAACCACCACAAGAACGTTATCTCGTTCGTAACGTAGCGTAAAACAATTAAAATAAAAAAGGAAGCCTTCAAAAGTAAACGTAATTAATATAACAGTTAGTCGCTACCATTAATTCAGTTTTTGTACTGTCATAATATTTTATAAAACCGTCCGCTCTTGACGGTTCTGGAAACGTCTGGATAAAAGAGCGACGACGACTCATTCATCTTCTGGGGCTTACGTTACATTCAGTTTTCATATTTCCATTGCTCGTCGTATGGAATTTTGACTTAGTTTTTGTGTGGTTTTAAGTTCGAATCGCGCTTGAATTATAATATTTTTTAAGTTTCATCTGCAAAAAGTGATGCAAAGGATTTAGGATTATAAGTAAATTATTTAATTTCATTACTTTGGTAGCCAAAACACAGCGTTGAGCTCGGTCACCCAACACGCACGAAGTATTTACTGTCTTCTGCACTTCTACACATCTTAAATAACACTGCATCCTTACAGAATCCAACGCCACATTTTGTCACGGCAGACAGAAGAAAGAATATTTTTGGAAGTATAAAAATTTGAACTGAAATAAAATCCCACTACCATTCTATTGTATATAATTATTTAAACAGGAACATTTACAACTTCATGCTGTATCCCGCACACAGCAGGGTAGGCAGAGGGAACCTAGTGTTAAGACACTCCGTTGCCCACTTTCTACCGAATTCTGGAGGTATTGTGTGTTGAGTGGCAGAATTCAACGCCGCGCTTAACCTCGACACCAGAGCGAAGAAATGGAAATATAAATTTAAGTAAATATTTCATCTCCTCGAGTGGGGATCGAACCCACAACGATGCGCCACGAATGGTCTCTATGGGATTATTCTTATATCTATAGAAAATTTTACATGAAACCATTATTGATTATTTCCATCATAATTCAATTCAAAGTTTAATCAAACGAAGCTATCAAAAAGTTATTGATAAGATATAAATATCAAAGTCTAATTGTATATAGTGTATAAGCGGCTCGTTGGTCTAGGGGTATGATTTTCGCTTAGGGTGCGAGAGGTCCCGGGTTCAAATCCCGGACGAGCCCAATTTTGTTTTGTTATTATATCTTTTAAATATACAAATGTAAAAATCATAAGATTTTTAGTTTTAGCAAATGTGAAATGTTTATATGATATACTCAAAAATAAATAAAGAACTAATTTTCTATCTGATATAAAATTTTGGAGTAAAAGTAAATCAGAATTATCACTCCGTCCTTCAATTTTGAATTGATTCGTGAACTCTAATTTAAATATAAGGAAATTCTTTTTACTTTGCATCACAGCTCCATATTAAAAAACAAAATTTGACTAGAAGATTTTAAAATAACAAGTAATGAAACCGTAGACCTTAACGCTGCATGATACCAGCACATAGTAGGGAAAGAAAACCTAGTGTTAAGACACTCCAATTCACACTTTCCACCTAATTTTTCGAGGCATTGCAAATGTTGAGTGGCTAAGCTCAACGTCGGGATTTTACCTTGGTGCCAGAGCGAAGAAATTTAAATATTAACAAACAGTAATTAATTTCCTCGAATGGGGACCGAATCCACAACAGTCGCGTTACAGTCACACCATTGTGCTACGCCACGACCGTAGACACAAAAATATTAACTAAATAAGCATTCTTCTACAAAAATCGAACCCACAACCATCAAATAAAGTACAAGTACATTTTTCCCTAAGCATAAACAAAAAATCATTATAGTCCATTTTATTATTGACACTCAATTGTAAGTCCTGTCGTTAAGTATTAATAGAGACAGCGTTATCTCGGAACGTTACGGAGGGTATTTGAATTTTGTTTATTGTGACTTAGAGATTGCTGTTACAATATAAATTAGCTTTGTTCCCCTCCGTCATTAACAGTTACTGTTGTTCCCATTTTATTTGTGAAATATATTAAGCTAAACGTCAATCGATAATATTGTAATAATTAAAATGTTCTTCAGAATAAATACACTTTACTGGAATTGTTTAGATTTATTTGTTCAAAATTTGGCTGTTAATATTTTCGTTGCGATTGTGGTATTGAGATGAAGGTGATTATGGGGTCGAATTCATTTCAAGGGTAATACTTAAGTCCATAATATTTTTGTTCTCTCACTCTTATTCTGGAAAATTCGATTCCATCCCATAACCTAACGAAAAAATGTTCACGTTTTGTTCCGCATATAGCAGAGTATTCAAACAAAAAGTGTGGTAAGACACTTCGTTTACCGCCTCACCCCTGGATTCAGGACTATCAGAATTTTCCTCACCAGAGCAAATAAACAAAAATAATTGATTTACTCTAATGAGAATCGAATTTACGACCATTGCGCTTGCAATCAGTTGCTGCTCCATATGTGTTAAAAGCTTCTATGTTGGTGAAAATGAAACAATGGAGTAGCTCTTTCTCTTTCTGCGTATACAAGTATCATAAAATGCGAGATAGAAGTAAAAATATAAAATAGCTACTTGAATTACCTTTGTATTTATCAAATATACTTCATATTTATCAAATATGAATTATTGTAAATTTGTATACTAGTAAAGTCCTATTGAAGTATAATATCTACTATCCCAAGATCCCAGGGCCCCCAGACCTAGGTAATTTTAGCAAAATAGCTGAAATTTTGATGATTATTAGTCTAATATGTAGTTAAGACTCACTAACTTAGAAGTGGGTGAGTACCAAGATTCAGATTCAAAGTAGCACCAAATAAAGGTATATCTCTATCTGGGAGGACGATTAAGCCATTGGATTGGTCTGGGTGCTTATAAGGGGTCTTGAAATAATCCGTAAATAATATATATACAAGTAAAGAATAATGAATAATGTAATGAATAATTTTGCTCCAATTTTTAATTGTTTAAACAACTTTTACGACGTCTGGCAAGAGTAAAGACTCACGCATAGGATCTAGTAATAATGAATACACATTGTTTACATTATTCTTAAATACTAGCTTTTCTACTTTAACCTACGTACGCATACAGTCTTAACTATATATTAGACTATTAATCCTTCAAAATTTCAGCTGTGCTAAAATAACGTAAGTCTGGAGGCCCTGGGATCTTAGACTATATTGTACGCCCCACCACTGCGTCTCAAGTGGGGATTATATTATACAAATCCTATTTGAATGAGTGCTGTCTAAATACGAGTGTCTTCTTTGTTTAATGCTCATTCTTTTGAAAAACGTTCACAAAAAACATGTTTTCTTATATGAATATATTTTTTTAATTTAAATGTATTGTTTGACTGTATTTGATGTATAACCAATAGACCACATTACCACAACGAGGAAATAAAAATATTTAACATTTCATTTCCTCGAATAAGAATAAAACCCACAACCATCACGTACCTGGGCTATTCCACAGTTACTTTGTTGGTAACGTGGTTCCTACGGAACCGCACAGCAGTGGGGTGCCGCATATCCTCGTGGTGAGGATGATATATGAACTTGAGACATACTGCGATTAAAGAAATTGGCTGCAGATAATAGGTCAAATGGTTCCATAGAATACTTTCTATGATAAATGCAGTAGAGAACGCATCACAAATAACCTCTTTACACAAGCCAAAGTGTCATTCCTCTCGCAGATTATTGTTTACTTATAGATTGTGAAGTACTTTCGGGTAGATGCAGAAAATGCTTAATAAAAACAATTAAAATGTTACATCATTACGCTTTTTCTCTCAAAGCCTACCCTAGGCAGAAGGGACCTCATGTTGCTGTACTGCACGCACCGCCCAATTTTCAAGACATTGTTTGTTGAATGGAGAAACTCAATGTCTCACTTTGACTACCAGAGCGGGCAAATTAAAAAATATATATAATCATTCTCTCGAATGGGAATCAAGTCCACAGATATTGCATTTATATTAATATACTGTCTGAACTGCACCAATTACCTGACCTTACCTTACCTTAGCTTCACGCTTTATCCCTGGCGCGGTAATCAGAGAGAACGGAGCGCCAAACGCTACGGTCTCCGCATACCTCTTTTGCCTCGTCCACTGTCATCAACCTCTTCATACACGCGGGGGGACCTCATGCACCAATTAAATTACATTAAATAACATTTTTTATATATAACTTTACAGAAATAATATAGTTTCAGTAGTATAGTAGTCAACATTATTTTATAAAACACATATACAACAGAAAACGAAATACACATAAACAATATGTAATGTAATTTCTAATACAAATGAGCCCGTAATCTCGAAGGTGTAATTAATTATTTTGAATGCTCTGTCTTTTCCGTTTTAATGCGAAAGATAGTCATTTAAAATTAATGGACGACCATCTTTGCTTTCATCAAAGCAAAACCATTAAATGTACGCAGGTACTTGTATTGTTCGGAGATAATAGCGCGATGGTAGATTTATTAAGTCAAAATTTAATTTTTGTTGAGTGCGCTTTCGTTGTTTTGATTGTTTGTGTTTATTGTAAATAGAAATAATAGTGGTTATAGGTTCATATTTTGAGTGTATTAAGTACTAAGTTTCTTATATTTTTTTTCTTAATTTAGGAAGGTAGCACCTTCACGCTATTTCACACATAAGTACACACAGTAAGGCAGAGGGAACCTGGCGTTGGGTCACTCAACAAGTGACGGAACTGGTTGATGAGAAATACATATAAATTAAATATAATAACTAAATAGTTCTAATGCTATAAGGAAAAAGGTTATACTTGTTTATAATATATGTACCTGGCAAGACTAAACGCATCGTTGAAATCCATCCTAAGCGATCATTTTTTTCAAACATACACAAAGCAGACAAGACAAGAAGGATACAAACTACAAGTATTCATTATATCCAAAAAATCAGATTTTTAGTAATTTATCACTCATCTATAAATGGATATAAGGAAATAAAACAAAAGTATTACAACATACCCAAAAAATCTTATTAACAAAACTTAAAATGAAGACAAATTTTAAAATTTCTTACTATTTGACTCTACCTACTCCTACACTAACTCTCTTCATTCTCCTTTCCCGTCACTTTGACAGTGAGATGGTTAATTCCTATACTTTCAGCTTGGTGTACGTTATCAGGTAGCGGCTCGTTTGCCAGGTCCGGCACTAGTAGTGTCGTAAGACCGGCCGCTATGGATATACTGCCGAAAAGCAGTGTTGGTAAACTTTCCATGTACTGTGTCTGAAATTAAAACAGTAAAATGTATGAGACCAGTCACGGCGCAGTAGCACAAGCATGTTACGGTAAACGCGAAAGATTGTAGGTTTGATTTCCACTCGATTAAATGAAATATATAATATTTTCATTTCGTTGCTAAAGTGTGGCGTTGAGTTCCGCTACTCAGTACACAATGCCTCCATAATCTGGTGGAAAGTGGTTAGCGGAGTGTCTTAACACTCCTCTGCCTACGCTGCTGCATATGGGATACAACATAAAGCTTAAAAATAAAGAAGTACAATGTTTTTTACAATTAAACTAACTTTAAGATAATACGTAGGTACCATTAAATTTGTGTTTAGAAAAAAAATAAAGGCCAAATAGAATTATAATATTAAAGTAAATAAAAGTTATAAAATGTGAAAGTTGATGAATAACAACCTAATACATTTTTTACATAAATTTAATATACTTTTTAACAGGTTCACATTTACATTGTCAAAGATAACTTAATGAACACTCTGTTAGTAGCGTTAATAGGGAAAAGAAAACGCCATGTTTTGTCTTGTAAAAGCGGAAAAATTCTTCATTCCCTCTAAGAGACATTGAACTCGTAGGCATCGCGATTACAATTAAAGGCTTTTCTACTGAGCCACCTCGAAAAAAAACGCTTATAATTAATATAATAATGTAAGCTTTAAATTCACTGCAAGAGACTGATTATTACCAGCAATGGCGTCATTGGTGCTAATATAGAGCCAATCCTTCCTATAGCAGAGCACAGCGCGTGCATTGAATTCCTGGAATACGTTGGAAACAGTTCTGATGTATAAATATATACTGTGGCAAATGTGAACGTAGATACGAATCTACCCAAGAAGTACACTCCAGTGGACATCCATACATATTCTGAAATGTAAAGACAAAAATTATAATGCGGAATAAGTTTTATTTTTTTTGTGCCGGAACTCAACGCCGCACTTTGCATTGTTACCAGAGCAAATAAAAATATAAAAATATATTAGATTTTCTCGAGTGCGAGTTGAACCAATAACCAGTCGCGAGGTCGAGGAGTCGCAAGGTAGCTACTTTGCGCCACGACTGGCCTAAAATTTATTAAAATACGTATTAAATATATTGTATTACCCTCTCTTTCGTTGTGTGTGAATTTATACTACAGTAGTGGGTTCGACCTCCAGGATGAATTGATGAAATAATTATAGATATTGGTAGTGAGGATATTTATTTCAATCTTAAATGTTTAAATGTTTTTGCAGAAATTTAAATATTAAAATAAAAATATATATATATATATATATATTTTTCATACTTACCTTTTGGCACAAGTGGCTGAACCAAACATAACAATCCAGCTGATATGAAAGATATAAGTAAGGGCTTCTTCCTTTTAAATCGTTGCAAAACGAACACCATAGCGATACTCGCGGGTATATCAGACAAGGACATTATACCAAAATTCAAATATTTGTTCCCAGCCAAGGAACCCACATTCACAACCAAACCAAAAGAGATGAACGTGCAAGAAGTCCACCAAATTAGGCAAATTAGAAATCTCTTTATAACAATCTTCGAATGAAAAGTTTCATTCAACGCCGAATTCTTCGGACCGTTTTCTTCACATTGTATATTAAGTAACATTTTGTTATCCAATTTTATTTTGTTTACTCTAGCCATTTTTAGTAGCAATTTCGTCGCTTCGTCCTTTCTGCCTTTACTTAGCAACCATCGCACGCTCTCGTCCATGACGAAGTAGAATAATATGAAAAGTAGAGACGGTGTATAAATGACGCGGACGAAGTGTCGCCAGTAAGGCACGAAGTATGCGGCTATGGAAAAAGAAACGCCGCCCAAAGCCGCTATCACGCAGAAGAATATTTGCTGATGGAGCCTGTAGTCGCTGTGCACTAGCTCTACACCTGAAACAAGAAAAAAGAAAATCTTTTCAATCTAAAATGAAATTCTTTTAACGGATTAACGCGTATAGTTGTCTATTATATATCTTTGGATACCCGATTTCATATATTTCAGACATAAGCCTCTTCGTGACAGGGTACCTCGGGCAGTTACAAAATTTTATGCATTACATACACAATTCTAAACGAGTAAATACGGAACGGAAATCACTAAATTTCCGTCTTAACACGGAAACGAAGTAGCATGTAGTATAGCAAAATATAAAAATATTGTGGCTAAATATTACACAAGATAAACAAACGTTCACAAAAAATATGAAGCTACTTACAACAATACGAAAATATCTTACTAAAACGATTCAGAGTAACCCAAATAGGTACCTACAACTTTCGTCCCTCATTCATTACTCAAAATTCCCATACTCCAAACATTTTTAAGAAAGGAATCTTAAAAAAAGAGTCCTTTTACTTACCTAATATAAAGGCTGGTGAACAATTGTCCCCGAAAGTGGCTTCTAACCACTCGAGTACAACAAAAGCTAAATATGTACTTGCGAAACTCTTTGCGATACCAAATAATGCGGCCGCCACACCGGCGATTATGATGGCCGCTTTGCGTCCTATTCTGTAAAGGATATTTTATATATTTAAATACCTACTAGCAACCTATTGGCGGCTTCGCCTGCTTAAATTTTTTATTAGATTCTATTAAAAAAATGTGCAAAATTTATTATATTGTGCAAAATCTTTACAAAAAAACGTAGACTATGTGTTATTATAATGTAAAAGCTACATTACCAAAAAGTTTTATCTAAATTCGTTCAGTAGCTATTGCGTGAAAGTATAATAAGCATCCATCTTTTACATTTATAATATTAGTAGGCTTTTATTTACTTTTAATCTTGGGCCGTCGCGTCGTGGCGCAGTGTGACTGTAAACGTGAAGGTTGTAGGTTTGATTCTCACTCGAGGGAATGAATTCTATTTATTTCGCTTTTTTACTAGACATAACAAGTTCTGGTTATTCTATATAATACACAACCTCTCGAATTGAGTGGAAAATGAGGAATGGAGTGTCTTAACATTAGTCCCTGCTATGCGGTGTAACGAAAATGCCCTATATAACAAATTAAATTAATCTTCACGCTGTATCCCGCACACAGCAGGGTAGGCAGAGGAAACTTGGTATTTAAACAACTTCGTTCCCAACTTTCAGCCGAATTCTGAAGGTATTGCGTGTTGAATGGCAGTGCTCTACGCCGCGCTTTGCCTCGACAACAGAGCTGAGAAAGGAAACTACAAAAAAAACATACCACTACCCTACATAACAAAAAAATATAATTAAAATTGAAAAGAAAAACATAATTAAAACTGAAAAGTAATTTCAACTAACTTGTCAGAGAGTTGTCCTTGGAAAAATAGCCCACACATTAGCCCTATACTGTGTACGGTGCCAACAAATGTGCGCCTCCAATCTTGGCATGCTAGCTGAAACTAACAGTACGAATAACGTTTAAAAACTTTTAATGAAAATGTTTCACAATAAACCAATTAGATATACAACGTTTATATTATGACGCATTTTATTAGAGACCTGTCATACGTGATGGTTGTGGGTTCGATTCCCTCTCAGGGAAATGAATTATTATTTATTAATATTTTCTTTTCTTCGATATGCTAACAATGCATAGCGCGGCGTTGAGTTCTGCCACTCAACACGAAATTTTGTCGGAAACTGGGGAGTTGACTGAGTGTCTTAACACTAAGTTCCTTCTGGTTGCTCTACTACATAGATACAGTGTGAAGATGAAAAAAAAATGGTATGATTCTACGGCTACAGCTAATTGAATTCATTCATTTTTTTCCATACGTACATATGCGTAATAAATATTGTAACGTGAATAATTGCATGCGAAGTTTATTGGTCTAAATATTTTTAAATTTATTTCTCTTATTACCTGAACGAGAAAATAAAAATAATTTATTCTCTTTAGTGGGAGTTGAACCCACAATTTTTGGTATTTACGTCAACCACTGTGTAGCCACAGCAACACAGCGGACTACGTAAGTTGATGCCATTCGACAGGCAATGTCTCGAAAATTAGGACAAAAGTAAAAAATCTTGACATTAGGATCTTTCTGGTCTTCTTGGCTTATGCGGGATACAACGTGAAACTAAAAAAAATATTGTAATACGAAAAACGAAAACCTCAGCAACAAAACTATCTTCCTTTTGATACACCCATTGATCACACGATTCAACGATTGACGTATTGAAGCTGGCTTCGGAACAGTCCTCAGCATGTGAATGATATTTATAGCAACCCCGTGAATTTGGCGGTGTGGTGAAATTAAATGGGGATTCAAATACGTGGTTTTGTTCACATGGTTCGATTTTGCATCTGTAATAATAATAAGGATTTTTTATTTTGACGATCTGCAAGAGGCACGGGTTCAAATTCCGATACGTTCAAATTTTATTACGTTTTCAAAAATAGTGATAATATAAGATTTTTGTTTTGATAAATAGTAGACTACTTACTCTATTAAATATTTGTTGAACACCAAATTTATAAGAATTATAAAATTATTATAAATTTTGGATATAATGGGCAAAACATATAGCGATCGTTTCCACGATCCCCGCATTGTTAATAAATCAAAATACATTTTTTTAATAAATTTAAATCCTAAAAAAAAATATACTTAGGCAGCCAGAGTAGCTTTAACATTATATTTATTAGCTAGTGCATATAGCATAGTTATATGTACTTTTTAGAATAATATAAAAGTCAAAGAATCCATTTAATAAAATTAAATATAAACATACAAAATTTTTTATATCCTTCCTAAGAGACAAATCGTAGCGTTAAATCCTGTCATCAATACCTTCAAACTTGGGCGTTGAGTGGGGAACAGTTTGTTAGTTAACCTAGTTTTATCAGCACTAGGTTCCCAAAATGGAGATAGGGTACAGCGTGAAACTAAATAAACAAAATTATAGCTATACACGTCACCTTCGTAATTAATTTTCCACAAACCTCCTTCAAAATAACCTCAAAATTTTACCAACAATATTACAAATTAATTTACTTTACCTGTACAAAGTCTCCTCAGCGACGATCACGTAATTAATACAGTGCATGCCATTATTGAAAAAGGCGAAGCTTATCAAGAGTATCGCTTGTATATGATACCGACTGAATGCACCAAAAAGTTTTAACACATCGTCCAGATGCACGCTGTTCTCCTCAGAGAAGACCATCTCAAATTCACCAATTATTTAAAATTCCCTAACTATTCGAACCAAATTTATAATTTTTTAATTAAAACTTGCTATCATTTTAAGAATATTTTTTTTTCTGGTTAAGATGTCTAAGCTTATAGTCCACTCCATTTGGTCCATGAAGTAAAGTAACGGTATCTCAAGCCGAGATGCCGTTACGCGTAATAAAACAATCGATTGCTTCCGTTGGATACTTAAACGTTAACAAGATAAGTGCTGAATGATGAGCTGCGTCCTTTGAATATTGAGGTACAAAGCTATTAGGTTTGGGAGAAAACGGAACACTTGTTCTTTTTTTTTATATATATTTTTTCTTGATATTACAAAAGTTGGTATGTAACCAAAATGCATCGTTGAGCTCGGCCATATTGGTAGAAGAATATTCATATTTAAAATAGGTACTTATACGTTTTTCTATTTTTTCCGAAATTAAAGATTGTCAGGGTTCTATTTGTATTTTTTTTGAATCCATACGTTTTTCTTTTCCTTCTAAAATAGAAGCAGCTTAGCTTTTATTCGGACTATTCCATCATCCACTGTTTTAAAAAGACGGAAGAGAGGACTGTGTCGAATATTACAAACAAGTAAAAAAATATATATGTTCATATTTATATATAGTGTCTATATTTTCAGCTTCATATTTCTGCAGGCAGAGGCAGCCTAGTGTTAAGAAACTCTGACCCTCAATTACCGCCCAATTTTCGAAACATTGTTCTTGTATGGCGGAACTCAACAGACCTCACGCTGCAATTTATCTTTTTACTACATCGAACAAATAAAAATAATTCACTTATCCGAGTGTAAATCGAACCCACAACCTTTACGCTTACAGTTAGATAGTGCCTTAGGTGCACAACACACACACACATTTATTTTACATGCACACACATTTATTTTACAGTGCATAAGTGTAAACATTCCAGCTATATATCTCTCATTAAAGTTTTACTGTTACTTTTTTTGTGGACATTTTCCTGTTTTCCTTTGAACGTTTAAAAGCACATACATGTCTTTGTAGCTTCTCATTTTTAGTTTGAAACTACTAGCTTTTCGGTCTTTGCAAACTGATTTACATTTTATAAACGCATTATATTATTTTCTAGTTCGTTGAATTTTTTTATTGTTTTTGATTTGGTATTTTATTTATTTTTAGCTATACGCTGTATCCAACTTATAAAAATGTAGGCATGGGAATCTAGTATTAATAAATTCCGTTCTTCATTTTCACCGACTTTTCAAGACATTGCGTGTAGAGCGAAACTCAACGCTGCTCTTTATCTCGTTACCGCTATAGCGGTAATATATATATTGTGTTATGAAATAGAGTGTACAAAACAGATTCATAATCAATTAGGCACACTAGCTCTACAATATTTGGTGTATGTGACATCTAATATTATACTCTGCCTGCAATAGACTTTATTTGTGTAGTACATACAGACGGAAAGAATGTTTTGTTTGAGTTTTCATATTTTATTAGTCGAATCTAAAATTATTATTGTTAATGAAATTTTTAGACAAATATTATTGTTATTTTTTTATATATATATATTTTCATTTTTTTTAATTTATTTATTCTGCTTCACTCAAATTCTAGAGACTTTGCGTGGTGAGTGGCGGAACTCAAGGTTGCGCTTTGCCTCGTTACCAGAACGAAGAAAAGATAATATTAAATAAACATTTCATTTCATCGAGCGGAAATCGTTACATAAAATTAATTTTATTAAACAACGTACGTACGTATTAAATTATTAAGTAAATAAACCGTATTTTTTATATAATAAGTTATAAGGAAACGTGTAGTGTATCTTTCTATTTGTTTTATCTTCACGCTGTATACCCCGGTTATCTCTAGTATTGTGACACTCCATATCCCACTCTCCGCCTGATTATCCAAAGCATTTCGTGATTAGTGGCAGAACTCAATGCTCTTTATCTACCAGACCGGGGTAATAGAAATTAAAATAAAAATCAACGACCTCAAAATTATTATTTTTATTACAATATATACTTTTATTAAATAAGATAAATATATTTTACATTTTTAAATATAAATTGTTATAGAAAATACATTTAAAAATATAAAAAAAACACTCTTCCGAGAGTGGGACAAGGGTTTAAGCCATCGATTAGGGCTCCAGAGAGAGGAACCTCCTCTCAATACGCGCCGTCTCAAGTAAAACTGCCTTCTGCATCCGGTTCTTGATCCAACAGCTAAACGAAAACCTCTCAAGATGTTGGTAGAGGCTTTTCACTATTATTGACATCCCATGGCGGCAATCTCATGGGCTAAGTCCAAATATTTAGATGATTTTTCTATCCTATTATTGTATACTAGAGGCCCGCCCGCGGCTTCGCCCGCTTAAGCTACATGATTATTGATCTAATAAACAGAACTGACTGACAACTGTAATGATGTTTATTACTTTAATATGTAATATCCTAATATGATTTTTTTACTACTTTGATTGTGTTGAATATTTTGATATTTATAAAATTGTACATAAATCAAATTATTTTTATCTAGCATTTTTATGTAGATTTATTTCAAACGAACAAATGAACCGAAAAATCTATGTATTTACTTAATATTTCTTTGCAGATCAAATCGGTCTTTATATATGTGTTGAATTAATTACGACTTAAAGTTAACTGTTATTATTTATGAAGGTAACCTTCACTAACAATTAAATTTTGTTTACTTTATTGTTTGTACTCTGAACAATAGTGCTTTAAAAATAAATATTTTTCAATCAACAGTCATAAAACCAAGACGTTTCGAATGTCATTCATTAACCGAGAATCTTACCAACGCGAATGCTATATAACATTTGCAGGCAAACTAATGCCTTGCGTTTTTCGTTCGTTTTTTTTTAATGAACCGATTTTGCTGAAACAAAGTTTAATTGTTAAGTTGAGTTAAAACAAAGCAATTGGTGATTTTTTTAAGTCAATCAGTTCAGTACTTTCAGAGAAAAATGTGACCATACAAATAGACAGACAAGAAATTTAAAATATATATTTTTGTCCCTATATCCATTTCAGTCAAAATTACTATATGTACAGACAAAATATTTTTACTTTTTTATTAAATATAGAGATATTATGTTTACTTATAAGCTGTATGTATCAACACCGAGTCGAGTAGGTAATTAGGTGAATCTAGACAGAGGCACCATCCCCTAACAATGCCTTTGATTAGTAGATTACTAGCCGCTTTCAGGAACTACTCGCAGCTACCTCACGTTTCATTCATTCTTACGCTATTGTACCGATGTACGAATTTAGCAACTATTGTTCTTGTAATTGGACTTTGTGGAGGTTTGAGGGTCTTATAGCTAAAATTGTATCGGTTTGTTTCGGTGTGGATGTGAAATTTGTAAGTGAATTGTATTTATTGATGTTGTGGTATATAGATTTGATTAAGTTTGTGTTAAGTATTGTAGTCATTATATTATATTAGATTTTGGATATAGAATCTAATTAAAAAAAGAATAGTAAGAAAAAAATAAATAATATTTAGAAAAATTTAGCAAATTATTAATATTTATGAATTGATGAACATAAACCCGCGCATTCAAAAACGTAGATTATGTGCAAATTATATTATAAATTATTATATTTACAAAATTATCTATAATGCTTGAAAATTTTAATTTAGTAAAAAAAGTTTTGTATTTTACCTAAAGATCTCAAATATAATTTTACCTTATATAACATAATTTTGACAAGTATTTTACCGCATAACAGATCAGCCAGAGGGAACAGAGTTAAGATACTCCTTCCTCCATTTTCCCACTAACTAAAAAAATCAAACCACTCTAATTTACTAATCGCTAAAACAAAACAAAAATCTCTCTTTAAACAGCAACCAAACTCTTAAATTCCCAATAACAAAAATACTATCTCAATAACAAAAAATTTTGCCACCAAGTGACAATCCCCTTTACGGAGTATCCACTGCGAGAGGTGGACAAATATTTGTGCAACGTTAATTAAACCGATATTGCTCAGTGGTCGACGGGAAAAATACTCTAAGATTGGACCTGGAGTGTAAAAATACTCTTGTTTTATTGCTCTGTTGTGTTTATCCTGTGGCTGCAATTAGAAGGTACTTTGGGAGTTATTTTAAAGACGTTTGTTCGTTCTTGAGACTGCCGTGGCGCAGCGGCACAAAGTGTGACTGTAAAACCGACTGGTTGTGGATTCGATCCCCACTCGGGAAGATGAAATATTTATTGAAATTTATTTTTCCATTTCTTCGCTCTGGTGTCGAGGTTAAGCGCGGCGTTGAGTTCTGCCACTCAACACGCGAAGCCTCCAGAATTCGACAGAAAGTGGAGAACGGAGTGTCTTAACACTAGGTTCCCTCTGCCTACCCTGTTGTGTACGGGACACAGCGTGATGCTGATTTATTTATTTGCTTTTTTATTTGTTCTTTACTACAAATAAGCGAAAGAGTTAAAGATTATTTGAGTGTTTTTTTGTAAGAAAAAATTGTTTAAAAAACATAATTGTTGGTGAAAACATTATACAATTCCAAGCATTACGTGTTGACTGGCAGGACTCACTGCTGTATATATTTCCTTTGTGTTGTGAGAGCAAGGCTATGAAAATACCAGGCAAATGAAAACCATCATGTTTACAGTCAAACGCTGTGATGTGGCGGCATCAAAAGGACGTCATGGCGCAGGGTGTGACTAACGTGACGGTTGTGGGTTCGATCCTCACTCGAGGTAATGAATTATTATATTTTAATATTTTCATTTCTTCGCTTTGGCACTAAAGCAAAAGTACGGCGTTGAGTTTTGCCACTCAACACGCAATGCCTCAATAAAATCAGCAGAAATTGGGGAACAGAGTCTCTTACACACTCTACACTAGGTTCCCTCTGCCTACCCTGCTATATGCGGGATACAGTGAAAAGCTGAAAAAAATTTATATTACTAGTATTCATACTTATTCTACTGTTCTAAAATTTCTTCACGTTATATACTTACATAAAATAAGCCCTAAAAGTAAGCAGCTTTTCTTACACAGCATCATAACCGGTGTAGAGTTTGGTACCCTCGCCGGTACACAACCTGAAATTGCATCGAGTTTCATAGTCACCTATTTTCTCAATCTACGCTTTCTTTTCACATTCTCTTATAATTTCAACTTAAAGGGTAGATTCAGTTACGTAACAAAATTATATTTTTTTTATGAAATCCTACGAAAAAAGAATTGCATTATGAAATAAGAAGATACTGAATAAAATTGAAGTGAATATTTTTTTTACCACCATAATTTTTTTGTGTATAAATAATTAAGGAATATTTTCTTTACCTTCTACCTTCATTCGATAGAACATCTTTTATATATACAATAGGTACAAATATAATATGTATGTATATATATATACATATAGTACTCTACCCTAGGAACCATTTATGGATTTTATGAAAACAAAAAAATATATATAATCTAAATCATAGCAACATAGCACGAATAAATTCAGGCATTTTCTAAATTCTACGCCAATAATTCTGAATGTAGCGGCCGTATAAATTCGTTGTGTTGTTCCACCGTCGTAATTTACAACTGGGGTATGTTTTTACACATATGCAAAAACAAAAATTTGAAATTCAATATAGCTTCTGTTAGGCACCATATGGTGGTCCGCGATATGTACATAAACTAGCCTATGCGCGTTGCCAATTATTTTGGTGTACCTTCCAATATTTTGTTAAAGAGGTTTACCCACTTGGTTGGTTTCTGTATAAAAAAAAGGTAAAAATTCTAGTTTTTAGGTTTCGCTTAAGGAAACCTAAAAACTGTAAAACTGTATCAAAAAAAAAACTAAAAAATTAAAAACTGAAAAACTGTATCCTCATAAAATCACTTTGTTGTTACAACATAAGATACGAGCAGTTATGAATGGTTTTTATTGCATGTGGATTTGAACCTACGATTATAAAATTTAACTACTTCACAGTTTCTATATCAATGAAAAAAAAACCCATACATATTTAGAAAACGTATAAAAATTTGAACGTAGCGGAACTCGAACCCGCGCAAATTTTTCACGGTTCAAATTTTTATATATTTTCTAAATAAGTATTTTTCTTTTCTAAATATGGAATAACACTTTTAAAAATGTTAAAAAAAAACCATAACAAATTTAAATATCATTATTGTCAAATACAATGTCAAAAACAATTAAAATGTTGCACAATAGGAATTAGGACGATTCTACACAGTGCGAGTGTGTTATTTTTACCAAAAAATATTATTTATTTCTTCATTCATAATTTAGGGTTACGTACCGTACCGTACCGTAAGATATATAAAACTCCATATAGGATCATCATGATGTCTCTTATACGTCCTTTTTGCCGCTTATTGTGTGAAATTCGTTACAAACCAAGATCTATAGTCATGAAATTGGTACAGAACCCTAGTTAGGCGAATCCGATTCGCAATTGACTGTTTTTTTATTAACAAATATATCTACATTAACTACATACTCTCAGTTTTTATCGCTAAACTATTTCAAAGCCTTAAAACGTACAATGTATAACATAAAAGTACAATGTATAAGAATCTATGTTCAGTAAAAACTTAAAGAAACTCATAAATTTTCTTTAGTTATATTTATAATATTATTATTTTTTATTTATCACATCTGTATCGAGTATATTGGTTTAAATATGTTCCCAAACTTCCCAATACTTTGAAGAAAATCAAACGAGGAGCAGTTCTCTGGAGACATCAATACAAGAAGCAAGTCCCAAAACAATATGTTAACTTCTGTTTTCGTTGTTGCTAAATGAATATAAATTTTACATTGAAATTATTTATTCCACACAGAAAAAAAAATGAGAAAAATATAAAATTAAATTTACTTTATACTAGCGACCCGCTCGCGGCTTCGCCCGCTTATACCACAGGATTATTTACTTAACACACTGAAATATGTTCGTGTTTTGATATACCTATTATGTATGTTTGCAACGCAATGAAGATTTTTTTAGAGAAAGTTATTAAAACTTTAGGTCGCATTTTTGTATCTCCTATAAGAAAGAATCTTCAATTGAATGTTTGAAATAAAAACACAACTTATCGATACTTACAATAAAATCCTAACTCATCAGTGTCTGTACATAGAAGATATTACAATTAACAATGTAATAAAACTTGGTCAGTTGGTCTGTTTGTCTGTGCGTTTCTTCACGATAATCTCAGAAGTTTCTGAGATTAGCAGTTTAAGCAGTTTAAGCAGTTGCTTAACCGATTTAAATACTTTTTTGTTTGTATTTTGGCAAACTGCCCTTAAATATTGAGTATTAGTTTTATTTTAATCAGCTTCACGCTGTATCCCGCACACAGCAGGTTAGGCAAAGGGAACCTAGTGTTAAGACATTCCATTCCCCACTTTCTGCCGAATTCTGGAGGCATTGCGTGTTGAGTGGCAGAACTCAACGCCGTCCTTAACCTCGACACCAGTGCGACGAAATGGAAATATAAATTTAAGTAAATATTTCATCTCCTCGAGTAGGGATCGAACCCACAAACAGTCAGTTTCACAGTCACACTTCGCGCCGCTGCGCCACGACTGGCCTCAACTGGACTGGACTTTATTTTAATCGGCTCACACAAAGTTAAAACCAGATACACGCTTTATCCCGCCTTTAGCAGGGCAACTTAGTGTTAAGATATTGCGTGTAATGTGTGACTGATGTGCGAACTAAAAATATTATTAAACGAAATGAAAATATTATTAAATTATAATTCAATCCTCCAAGTGGGGATCGGACCCACACCAGTCGCGTTACAGCCACAACTTTGAGCCCCTGTGCCGCGACGGCCTTTAACAAAGAAGAGATGAGAAGCGTCAGCGCTTCTTTTACGGAAACAGCATATAGGGTAAAATATTTTAAAGAAATTAAGCAATATACATCAACAGTGAAGACGTAGGTTTTTTTGTTCATTTCACGATGTTTATTCATATCTATATTTCGTGTGACGCGGTTACGCATAGATACCAATAACGTAAACACATGCTACTATAATAATACTACTAAAATCTTTAGAACTTTGAACTTTGCCGCCAATATCTACGACTCGATTTCGGAATGAGGCGTATGCGGCGGTTTCCCTTAGATAGGTTTATGTGTGCGTGCGTCGTTCTCGACAAATTATATTTTATTTTACAACGATAATTTTATTATTTATTTTGTTTGAAAACATAACTCTTTTATTATTGGGTTTTTTATAGAGTAGTTAAAACTGTGGTTTTATTTAAAGTGGTGCTGACAAAAAACTTTGTATAATTGAGCATATTTAATATTTATAGTATTTTTTTGGTTAATTAATACCAGTAGTTATTACAACACTTGCGAAGGAAGCATATTTTAGGCAATTTTTAATTCTTATGCCTTTTGAAAAACTACCAATATTTTTATAGTTAATAAATTATTTTTTCAGATTAAAAATAATCTATGTTTTTCATCATAATGACGGGAAAATATTCAAAATGTTCAAAATTACACTATAATACCAAATAGTATTGACATTGTAGTGTTGATAGTAATTGAAAATAGTTGTACTACAGGAGGATGATATATCGATATAAATAATAGAAATATAAAATATTGGAAAAAAAAGGAGAAGAAACGCAATTATATTGCATTATTTTTTTCATACTTGAAACTTATTAATAAATTTACATACAATTCATTTGTTTTGAATATAGCATTAAGTTTAGTCAGCTTCACGTTATTTTAACAGATGACATTAATATATTTGATACTTCCTTAACATGATTATTTAATGTATTCTTTATATATAAAGTCTTGAGAAATATATCTACTGTGAATGAATGCAACTTTATATATATATATATATATATATAACGCTGAATGATTAAAATGTATTGCCATCAGCACGTCATCTAAACACAATATAAAGTTTTATAAACTATGAACTCACAATCAGAATTTACTTTCCAAATACATATACAGTAATACCCCGGACTTACGCGGTAGGTGGGACCGAGCGATTCCCGTGTAAGTCGAATTCGAACGAACTTTGCATATAAAGTTTCTTTAATCAGGACCAGAGTTTAAAAAAAAACAATTTAGAAGAAAAATGTTTAATAAAGTGTAGGATAATAAAAAAAAATACATTGTTATGAATAAAGTAACCTAAACCGGAATTATTTTGAGCTGGAAGGCTTCATATATTCTAACAAAGTTGCCTGCCGAGTTAAATTTTTCTTCTTTTCCAATTCACAAATTTTCATTTTTACTTCAAAGTCTTTAATTATATTTAGTTTTCAATCCAAATACAGTGTTCTCTTTTCTTGTTATGCTCAAATGACTCATTTTTCGGTGTTTTAGACGTTATAATTAGAGATTATAAGTAAAGCGCACTGCGCACGTAAAACAATTTCACGCGGAACATGTTTAAACCTGTCGCAAACTGAAAACTGAGTGTGCAGAGCAAGAGAGCCGATGCGCGGCAATCAAAATGAAAAACCGTGTATCTCCGAATTCGCGTAAAACGGGGTAGCGTAAGTCGGGGTGTTACTGTACTTTTTATTGCAGATATCGCCATTTGAGCTAGTCCCGAAAAATATACGTACTTTATTATTTTTGTTAATGTCACCAACGTTGACGTTTAAAATAATAATTATGGTAGACTAAACAACTATTAATTGTACTTCTTTTTTCATCTTCACGCTGTATCCCGCACGCAGCAGGGTAGGCAGAAGGAACCTAGTGTTAAGACACTACTTCCTGTTTCCTACTTTCCGCGGAATTCTGTAGGCATTGCGTGCTGAGTAGTGAAACTCAACGCCACACTTTGCCTCGACACCAGAGCGATGAAATGGAAATATAAATTTAAATAAATATTTAATTTCCTCAAGTGAGAATAGAACCCACAACCAGTTTATGCTTTGTGCCCCTGTGCCACGAACGGCCTCAAATTACTTTCTTCTTTTAAATTGTGGTTAAATACAATAATCGTAATTTAATTATGCCAAATTTCTATTAACCGACTTCTTAAAAGAGGAGGTTATCAATTCGACTGTATTTTTTATCCTTGTTACCTCAGAACTTTTGACTGTGTGAACCGATTTTGATGATTCTTTTTTTATTTGGAAGCTAGTGCGTCCCGTGTAGTCTTATTTTAGTTCATTTCCGACAATGGTGTCTATGAAAAAATCATATAAATCTCAAATTTACATTTTGTATGAGCGCAACAAATGGACTAATATCTCAATATCAACTCAACCGATTTTAATGATTCTTTTTTCATTAGAAAGGGTACACATAAAGGGTAGTTTGGTGAAAGTTTGGTTAAGTTCAGAGTATGAAATCCGATTGAAATTGAAGAAGTCGATTTTTATTATAAAAAAATATAATTATGTAATTTTTTCTGGTAAAATTTCTTTGTACTCTATGATAAAAACTATTCTATAAGATGCATTAGGTTTTGAAATATTACCATGCTAAAAATAAATTAATTTCATACAGTAGTTATCGGTATTTTAAGTAATTTACATTTTTCAGTTTTTATTTTTTTTAAATAAAACTATAATGAAATTCGAAATGAAACCCAAAAAAAATGTACCTTGACATCTTAGGCTAATACCATGAAAAAATTCATCAATTTCTGTCCAGTAGTTTTTGCGTGATTGACGAACAAACAAACAGACAGACAGACAGACAGACAGACAGACAGACGGACAGACAGACAAACAAGAATTCTGTTGAGTGGTTTTTTAGGTTCTATAATCGACATATAAACCGACCTAATTTTTATTTTTTTTATATCTTTCATGTACAGAATTAACTTTTCTATCCTTTTATTATATATAGAGATTATTTTGGTCATTTTTTTGTGTTATATATACCACACTTTTTTAGAAAACAAATATTTGAACGTAGCCGGGTTTGAAACCGCTCCTCTTGGAAACCGTCCAACCACTCTGACCAATGAGCCATACATTCTTATCAAGCTACGTCAAAATTTTTACGGTTGTTGCAGCTTATTTATGTTGTTAGCATCTTTGTAGGAAGAAAAATTGAGATAAATTGTCACGAATTTATAAGAATTTCGATATATTATAAATATATTTTAAAATATTTATCAAATATGTCACTTAAATAATAAAAAATATATAAAAAGAATATGCGTTAAAAAAATGCAATACAGATCCGGCGGCTCTCTAATAGTAATAAAGTGGTTTAATTCAAATTTATAGCACACATTACATTGTGGCCAGCGGCCGGACACTAGTGACGTTTAAATAATGAAAAATAGTTTTTATATTTTATACTATCAACAATTTTAGTTGTTGATTTTCATAATATTTAACCACTACTGCAATATATATAAATCATGATTTTTTTAACTTATTTTGAGAAGTCATTTAGGCCCACGGGGTGGCACAGTGTCTGACTGTAAGCGTGACGGTTAAGCGTTCGAATCCTATTTTCATTCGAAGGAATGAATTATTTAATATTTTATTTCCTGGATCTGATAACTAGGTAAAACGCTGCGTTTAGTTCCACCACTTAACACGCCAGTCGTGGCGCAGGGGCACAAAAGTGTGACTGTAAAAACGACTGGTTGTGGGTTCGATCCCCACTCGAGGAGATGAAATATTTATTTAAATTTATATTTCCATTTCTTCGCTCTGGTGTCGAGGACAAGCGCGGCGTTGAGTTCTGTCACTCAACACGCAATGCCTCCAGAATTCATCAGCAAGTGGGGAATGGAGTGTCTTAACACTAGGTTCCCTCTGCCTACCCTGCAGCGTGAAGCAGATTTAATTTTTTTTAGTATAGTTTAGTTTAGTTTTTTAAGTGACTTTTAACACTAGGTTCCCAGTTCCCTCTACCTACCCTGCTAAATTACGTCTCGTTTTCATCGTTTACCCAAATAACGTACCTATCATTTGCAATTACGATATACCGATAATAGAATTCGACAGAAACATCCGAGCCAGTTCAAACATCTCCTGTTATTAATAAAAATATTTCAACGAACGTCAAACGAGAACGCGGCTATATTAAATTCCTCTGATCGGCTTTTAAAAATTACTTCCGCACCTCAAAATTTTAATTAAACAAAATTATTTGTACCTACCCTTTGAAATTGATATCGTAAGGAATCCCAACAATTTTATCGGGGAGTTGTAAAAAGTTGTCTTCGGTTTCTGGAGTTCCGCATATTTTTGTTTTCGTGTTATTGATATTATAATTTTCAGGCGGACGATTTATAAAAAAAATAAATAAATAAATAAGCTACTCGCTGTATCCCGCACACAGCAGGGTAGGTAGAGGGAACCTAGTCTTAAGACCCTCCGTTCCCCGCTTTCTGCCGAATTCTGGAGGCATTGCGTGTAGAGTGGCAGAACTCAAAGACGCGCTTCGCCTCGACATCAGAGCGAAGAAATGGAAATATAAATTTAAGTAAATATTTCATCACTTCGAGTGGGGATCGAACCCACTCGAGGTGATGAAATATGGCCTCTAGCCTCTAAAAGTTTTGTTTTGTATATACGTTATATACATACTGGGTTTAATTTATATATGTTTCACATTTTTTTTATTACTGAGAGAGATTTCGATCCCGAAGTTATTTTTATGTTTCCTTTCTAATATGACAAAATATAGTGTTAAATTCCGCTATTCAAAACGCTATGTTTCAAATTTAAGCGGAAAACGGTAAACAAAACGTCTTAAAATTAAGTTTTCTCTATCTAACCATATATGGGGAAATGTATGGAAGTGAAAACAAAACACAATAAAATCAAATTTAAGTACATATAACTGGTATTTTCTATATTGTATGTGTATTTTATATACATATAACTGGTATTTTCTATATTGTCTATAACTTTAGAAGTTTTTTTAAATTTATTATTTTAATATGTTGAGTGACGGAATATTACCAGGGCTTTCCCAAAATGAGATCGAATCCACAACCATCCCGTAGTCTCTATACAGGTTGTAACTCAGTCGATGATCCAACGGTGGTTCAAGTATGGGTAGGCGATCTCACCTATAATGTTCCATTTCACCTCCATGTATATTCAGCGATTTTATTGCTTCAGCACATATTTGGAACTTTCATATTTTTTGAAAAAATTGAGACTCAAAGAAAATTGATAAACACATTCCGACTGTTAGGCCTGCACTTGTGATTTATTCCTTAATATATCTCAATAATAAGCTTTTAGTATTATATAATAGATAGCAAATTAAATTGTCTACATTTTTGTTTGTATTACTTTTTATCGCAAAGTGGAAAATAGCTTGTAACAAATAATGTAGTAAAAATAATAATTATTAACAAAAATATCTGAAAAAAATTGAATATCTTCTCGTTCTCTATTTTAACTTAACTCAACACATAAAAAAATAAAATTTATCTCTTAAAAAATGCACGCTAAGGCCCAATAAACTGAACCATTCCGATCAACATGTAAATGACTGTAGGTGATCTTTTGTTTTATATATAGCTATAGCAACTATTGTAAGTGTGATGTCACGACATCATGCAAAAAAATATAAAATTAAAAAAACATTTTATTTTAATTCCAGAGGCCATTCGTGGCGCAGGGACACAAAATGTCACTGTAAAATCGACTGGTCGTGGGCTCGACCCCACTCGAGGAGATGAAATATTTATTTACATTTAAATTTTTATTTCTTCGCTCTGGTGTCGAGGTAAAGATAGGTAGATTTCCGCCACTCAACACGCAATGCCTCCAGAAATCGGCGGAAAGTGGGGAACGGAGTGTCTTAACACTAGGTACCCTTTACCTACTCTGCCGTGTATGGAATACTACTGATACTAATTTAATTCAAATTTCAAATAAGCATAATATCATCGAACCAAATAAATATCAATTACAGTACATTTTCTGTACTAAATTTAAATAATGAAAACTAAAAGTTGTACCGCGACCCGGCTGGTGTATAACAGCGCCCAAACGTACACTACGTTACGCTTAGTATAAAAATTGAACGAACTCCGAATGAAAATGTGCGCCTTAGTTTTTTCCTGTTGCTTTAATGACCTAATAAAGACTGGTAGTTAAAAGTTTTTGGTTTTTCTCATTTTTTTAGTTCTTTTGATACTATTCTTAATATATAGAATACATAGAGGCCAGTCGTGGCGCAGCAGCACAAAGTGTGACTGTAAAACCGACTGGTTATGGGTTCGATTCCCACTGGAAGAAATGAAGTATTTACTTAAATTTATATTTCCATTTCCTCGCTCTGGTGTCGAGGCAAAGCGCGGCGTTGAGTTCTGCCACTTAACACGCAATACCTCCAGAGTTTGGCAGAAAATGGGGAACAAAGTGTCTTACACTAGGTTCCCTCTGCCTACCCTGCTGTGTGCGGGATACAGCGTAAAGCTGATATAGAATATAAATAAAATGGGAAACGTAAGTGTTTTAATGGTGACGGAGTGTCTTAACACTAAGTTCGCAGTTTCCCTCAGCTATGTACGAGATTGCGTACACGTGAAGCTGAAAATATATATAGAGTATAAATCAATCAACGGTGGTATAAGAGTAAGAGATCCATTATATACCTATCTATTTCACCCCCATATATTTGCAGTAGTGATTCAGCAGATATTTCAGAATTTGTGATTTAAAAAAAATCTGAATCTTGAAGAAAATTAGCAAAGTAGAAAGAAGTATTTGCAAGTAGCAAAGTATAAAGAAGTATTTGGAAAATAAATTGAAACGAAATGTCTTATCACTATGTTCTCTCTAGCAAGGTAGGCCTTGCTGTGAGCGGAATATATCGTGAAACTGATTTATTTAAATATTATTCAGTTCCAAAAATAACACAACAGACACAACACGTCACATTGATAACCTCCTTTTTTCAAGTTGGTACACAATACGTAAAACAATTAGCGTAAGTCAGCACAAAAAGATAAAATCAACTTGAGAACACATTTCACGAGCGCGATAGTAATTCAATTAGGGACTTGGAGTTACGGGAACTTTGGGAAGGACGCACACCCTCCATCCGATAGTAGGATAGGGGGCAGGGTAAATTACATTTATTTGCTGTCTTCTTTGCATAATACTAGTTGAGAGGACCCCGTTTGTTAACATGTCTTACATAACTTGATATTGTTATAGGGACCTTTTGGATTTACTTAATAAAACGGTTTGAGGGTCCCGTCTTGTAGGGAGTTTCTCTCGAGGGATGCAATTGTTCAGGTTACTTCGTTGATTCAGAAGAAATCGTGATGTCCTGGATTTTTCGAATAGGTTATATAATATTGTTGCTTAATCTAGATTGATTGTTTTTTCATTAAAATAACAAAAATATGTTAATCTTATGTTAGAATCACTTTGATGTTCACTTCTCTTTCTGTACGTTTGTATGCTGACACCATTCTTCTCAAGAGCGCGTTAATTTAATATCATATATCCAGATCTACGGTCTTTTGGAATCAATGCAATCAAAAGATGAGAAAAAATAAATGAAGATCAAATCAAAAATCGTAGAATTTGGCAAAAACCGGAAACTCACAGTACTAATAAAGATCAAAATTTTTACGTACATATACAATAGAAAAATTATTATACAATTATATTTGTAGTTAATTCCATACAAAATTAGTGCACACAATCTTAAGTTTGTGACCTTTCATAAGTTACGTGTTCTGCTACGATTATAAAATAGGTACGGAACCTTCGACAGGCAAATCAAAGTCGTACTTGTGCGTTTATTTTATAGAACTTAATTTAATATTATTTTAATCAACTAAAACTAAACTATTTTTTTTAAACTTAATTCAACAATTACGTTTTTTTGTTCTTAAAGTTTTTTTTTGTCTGTTCCACATATATTTTGAATAATGTTCAATGAGTTTCAACTGCACATGAATGATGAAAATAATAACCCATTCATACATTTCGTGTGCCAAATGCAAATCTTGTATCACATTACAAATAAATACAATATGATCATTAAATTTATAATTTATTATACATTGTTCCCAAATAAAATTAAAAGTTAATTAAAATATTTTTATTACTACACTATATCTCGGATACAGCAGGGCAGGATTGGGAACCTGCATCGCACTATATTTTATATTGCGCGAGAGGTCAAGTATAGGGTAACTCATGGAAATTTCTAGTTGGTTTGCGATTGGACTTTCATCCAGTAAGTAAGTTTTATTTGAGACCTAAATATTTAACTGGACACAAGGTCAAGAACTTCTCTTGTGCCACAGCCGAAGATTATCTTTTGGTTAAGATCATTCTGCACTGGATCAACTTTTACATCGGTTGAGCAGGTGTCAAGAGGTTGTCTTGACTTCTTGATCCCTTTGTACCTAGTAGTACGTAGGTTGGTGGATTACATTATTCTTAAATCTCGAATTTAGATGATATTTGATCGAATCTCTTTGATATTGGCTATTATCGACTAAACTAATTGTTTTGCTTATATCTAAAATAAATTTAAAATTATCCTAACTAAAACTCTCTTCTTCTGCGATTATATTCTTGGTGACACATTGAAGTTTTGTTTTATATGGTGCTAGTGATGAATGACGTGATTTGCAGCTGCAGGTCATCGTTGAGTTTCCGATGATTTTCAAATTGCAATGATCCAAAATCTAAAAGTTCTATTCAGCGTGATTTATTCGCAGATATGAACGTAGATCGAGCAAAAGTGTGACGTCACCGCTTTGACCTTGTTCTTCCTTGACCTTATTGTTTATATTATTCGATGCCACATAATTAAATTTCTAGGTCATAAGGGTAAGTATTAGCAATTATTGCGTTGTTGTTATATAAATTTTACTTATGTGTAATGTGTATTTTATTGTATAAATATAATCAGCTTCATGCTGTATTCTGGACATAGCAGAGTAGACAGAGAGAACCTAATGTTAAAACACTCCGTTCCCCACTTTCCGTCGAATTTTTTGAGGCATTGCGTGTTGAGTGGCTGCACTCAACACCGGGCTTTTGCCTTAGCAGCAGAACGAAGAAATTAAAATATTATCTATTAAATAATAATTAATTCCCTCGATCGATTGGGGATCGAATCCACAACCGTCGCGTTACAGTCACACCCTCGTGCACCACGACGGTCTCATTATTTTTAATTATTAATGATACAAGTAAAACTGATTATATTAAGATTTTATTTAATAACTTGTAAAAAGGAACTACATTTAAAGCTGTTACAAAGAATATGCAGTTTACAATACCCAACCGAACAATACCTTCTGGCACGTACTTAAGTACGTTACGACCACAGATAATACATCTGACAGATTATGCACGGAAAGCTTACATTATTTGTTATAATAATTAAAATGTTTGTGGTGTTTATTTGCTTATTATCTTTTTACTTTTGTATTTTCTTTTTTCTACATTTTTTCAGGAGATTGATATTATTGGATTGAGAATAATATTTTGCAGCATGATATTTAATTACTTGCTGTTGCAATGAGACAAACCCGGTCGTGGTCTTGATTCTGCTTCCAGCGATGACGCCTTATACCCACCGTTCCTAGATATTTTAGTAAATAATGGATTCAAAACAAATTTATTTTATTTTTTTATTATTTATTTTATTAATTTATTTTATAATAATCATTTTATTTATTTTTATTTTATTTTACAAAATATTTATCATAGGTTATCTAAATTATACATTTAACAGTTTTATATGAAATAACCAAGCTATTTAAAAATGTATAGGAAAATTATTTGCTTTATTTTGTTCTTGACATACAAAAATGATGACAAAAAGGTCACATTATCTATTTTTAGTTAATTATAGTTTTTTGCACTGTTTCCCTCATACAGAAAGATGGACAAATTATATATATTGTCGAGAATCTCGTTAGTTTGTTTTCATTAAAACACTTAACTTAAGACACTTTGCTTTAATACACACTTTCATCCCCCACTCCAGAAGAAATAATCTGGAAGCATTGTGTGTTGAGTGGCGGAACTGAACGCCACGCTTTGCCTTGTTACCAGAGAGAGGGAATCAAAATTTATAATTATTCATATCCTCGATTGGGAAAGAATCCACAACCTGTCACGTTTACAGTCGCACGCTCGTGCCTCAGCACCACGGCTGACCTCCAACAAAAAAATAATAATTAAATCAGCTTCCGAGTATTATGACATTCCGTTCTCTGATACGCCTCTATATAACCAGATCCAGAATAAAACTAAACAAAAGAAAATATTTTCCTATAACCTAACCAAGAAATTTTAAAATTTAACTCATGTACTACCCAAATAAGTAAATATCTAACAAAAAATGTAACTATATTAACTGATAAAGTTTAAAAAAACCATTTAGACCCCCGAACAGGAATTGAATCCACGATCGTCACAAAACCAAAAAACAAAATAAAATCTACTGCTATTCACTGAACTAATAAAGCAAAGTTAGTATTTCTAATGCAAAACGGAAACAATGCATTATGAAGGTCAATTTAAGGAAGTGCCTTTGATACATAGACGTTTATGGAATAGAATAATATATCACACGTATTCCGAATTACCTTCAAGCCATATAGAGAGTCCCTAGAAAGATCACATTTGATTTATGCTTTGGTAACGTCGAATTCTTAGGTGCAGATCTTAGGCAGTGTCATAACTACTAACTTCTAATAATATCTTCACACGTTTTCCTGCATATCATGGAAAAATATTGAACCTTGTGTTGAGACACTCCGTTCCCCTATTTACTTCTAATTTCGAGACATTGCGTGTTGATTGTTAGCGGGAAAATGATGATTTATATAATGTCTTTCATATAATTTCTCTTAATAATATGATTTTACGATGTTCAATAATTTTATTAAATAATAATTATAAATATGAGGCGCGCGGCAGGGTTGTGGGTTCGATCTCCCCACTCGGGGAAATGAAATATTCGCTCTGATGTCGAGGCAAAGTGCGGCGTTGAGTTCCGCCGCGTTGAGAAGCAAAGATAAATTTCATTTGTGTTTAGTTTTGTGCATAGGTACATAAATATAGTTTTGAAATGGGTTTTATTTTATTTTTTAAATTATTGTTATACTTTTTTTTTAAATAAATGCCAATCTGAATATAGAATATGTATTTTTATTAGTATTTTTATTTTCTCACTCTAGTAGACCAAACGCGGCGTTGAGTTTCGTCAGTCAAAACATATGTATCTTTACATTAAGTTCCCTATGCTTTCTCTTCTATATGTGGAATGAAGAAACCCCACTTAAAAATATTTTGATATACAAAATAATTCCTTATAATAGATAATTTTAAAAAAGACGCATAAGTTAATATTAATTGCAATAACCAGTTTAACATTAGTGGTATTTTATTAGAATTTTTAATATTATCTGCGTAATTGTCATAAATTAATTTATATTTTTCATCCGATAATTAAAATTACTGTTGGCAATAAAATTAAATATTGTAAAAGAGCTCTCCTGCAGATGACTGGTAAAATTTTAGATATATATATATATATATATATATATATATATATATATATATATATATTATTTTTTTGTAAAGGCATAGGTTTTACGTTAAGCAATATTTTTTTTAGCTTCGGGCTGTATCCCACATACAGCAGAGTATGCTGAACAAACCCTTTGTTTGTGTTACACTCCGTTCCCATATTTTCCGACGAATTTTGGGGGCATTGTTTGTTGAGTAACGGAATACAACGCCGCGATTCGCCTCAATTCAAGAGCGAAGAAATTAAAATATTAAATATTTCATTTTCTCGAGTGGGGCTGAACCCATAAATAATCGCATTCATCACTTCTGCCCCTGCGCCACGACTGGCTTATAATATTTAATAAATTATTGAATTGTGTGTATATCATTTAATTTATAGACGTTTTTATATATAAATAATATATCATTCTATAACTAATAATTATTTTGTTTAATTTATTTATTTGAGGCCAGTCGTGGCGCAGGGGCACAAAGTGTGACTGTAAAACCGACTGGTTTTGGGTTCGATCTCCACTCGAGGAAATGAAATATTTACTTAAATTTATATTTCCATTTCTTTGCTCTGGTATCCAACGCGCAGCGTTGAGTGCCACTCAACACTCAACACGCAATGCCTCCAGAATTCGGCAAAAAGTGGGCAACGGAGTGTCTTAACACTAATTTCCGTCTGCCTACGCTGCTGTGTGCGGGATACAGCGTGAATCAGATTTATAGAGATAAGTATAGTTAATTTTATTTATAATGTATTTTAGAGTAGCTACAGCTAATGTTGCTTGTTGTTCTTATATGCGTAATTATGTAAGTCACAAAAGTAATATCTAAATATTTCAATATATTAATAATAAAACAAAATAAATCTAGTTCTTAAAAAGAGGTACAAACCACTAGTGTAAGAAATAATAATAATAAAGAAGGTTAAGTTACAAAATGATGAATAACTTTTTGAGAGAATATAAATAGTTCATTACCCCGAGTGGGAATAGAATCCGCAACCTTCGCGTCTCGTTTACAGTCAGATGGCCTCCACGTGAATTAGATAAACTAATAGTAATTTATTTTTTTAAATTAATATATTATTTATTATTTGTTTACCGACCCTAAAAATCAAGCAACAAGGTTAGTAAAGGAATTTGAAGTCATTTGCTGTGCAATAAACCACATTGAACGTCGTTTTTTTTGTTATCTTATAAATAGTACTTATTTAACTACATTTTGATTTGAGTATTTAAAATAAACTTTTAAAGTAGAATTATATAAAAATAAGCTGAAAGAAACATTAAATTAAATTCTATATAAAAAGTGATTCAAAATGAGTGTAAATAAAATGGAGAGTGCAAAGAAAGTGGATTTGGACGATGTTTTGGATAGATATGGAATATTCAGTCGATATCACGTTGAAATTATTTGTTTAGTGTTTTTTGCTTTCCTCACAAATTCTTGGTTCTGTTCTAATTTTGTGTTCGCCGCTGAGGAGGTTACGTATAGGTAATTTCTTTTATTTTTTAGCTTCACGCTGTATCCCGCATATACCGGAGTGTGCACAGTGCATCTAGGCCAGTCGTGGCGCAGCGGCACTAAGTGTGACTGTAAAATCGACTGGTTGTGGGTTCGATCCCCACTCGAGGAGATGAAATATTTACTTAAATTTATATTTCCATTTCGTCGTTCTGGTGACGAGGCTAAGCGCGGCGTTGAGTTCTGCCACTCAACACGCAATGCCTCCAGAATTCGGCAGAAAGTGGGGAACGGAGTTCGTAAACACTAAGTTTCCTCTGCCTACCCTGCTGTGTGCGGGATACAGCGTGAAGCTGATTTATTTGATTTGATTTATCTAGTGTTAAGACACTCATTCCCTACTTTTCAAAACTCAACACCAACTTCGCTCTCTAATTTCTCACCAAAGCAATGTAATGAAAAAAACTTAGGAGTAGTAATTGAACCCAAATCCGTCGCGCTTATTGCGCTTACACTCAGCCATATGCCACTTAGCCACGACGTTAAGTCATTTTTTTTTATTTATACGACATTGGGCGTGAATAAGTGTAATAGTAGTAAGTTCGATATAAAATTATATATTTCTATAAAAAAAATGGTTTTTCAGTCAGCTGTAGACAAAGATTGGTGTCGTGTTATGTATACATGAATAGCTTTATTTTATCTAAACAGTAATATCTGGAAAATATATAATAGAATAGAAACATTAACAATATTAACCCCGAAGTAGAGTAGTGAAAAAAAATACGTAGAGTATGTGGCCGGCCGGATTTTTATCACAAAACTAGCTTAGGCTGCATTTGCAACTTCGCCCTTCTTTAAATGGAAATAACAATAACTAAGAATCGCTATAAATATGTATATGTATGCATGTATATATGTATGAATGTATGTAATTATCATCGCTTATATAAGTCTATAAATGTTATTCATTTTTATTATATAGATTATATATAGTTTTATCGTTATGTATTATATATATAAATATATTAAAGTAATTTTTATGTGCATGTATTTTTTTATTAAAATTGTTAAAGTATAAGGGTTTCAAAATTATTAAAGTACTTTCGGTTGACCTAGAATTATAAATTTTTGCAACTAGCATCTACAGGTAGTGCTAGTTCAGAAAAAAATCTGAAACATTTTTTGTTAAATCCAAAAAAATTATAGCCGGCAAAAAATATAAGAATTTAAAAGATCTCCAATTTTTTACGGATCCCTAGATGGGCGTGCTTTCTCGCAAAACTGGACAACAGTTTTTATAATAAAGGTTATCTGGAAGAGATTACCTGTGGTGATAAGGCCGCCTTTACACCTAAATTAACTTTCCAATTATTATTTCTATAAGATGTAGGTATAATCTTGTTGGTGTCATTAAGCATTAAATAAATAAAATATAAATATCGAGATATCTTTGATCGCAGTCTACTCAAAGAGTGCCCAAACTATGGTTTTCACAGAGCAAATCACGAACTCTCTTGTAAATATTTAAAATTGATCCATATATAACAACTGAGTTTGAACCCATGCTGAAGCAGTTGACTCATTTAATTGTAGTATACAAAACAAATAATAAATACACTAAAAGAGGTAAATAAAACTTAAAACCTACAACTTGAAACAACTTAAACATTAAATTTGTATATAAAAGTACGTCAAACTTAATTTTATGGTGTTATTCGTTTGATTATTGAAACTCAAACAATTTAACTATAAGGTAAAATACAATGTAAATAAATAGTTTGTAAATACGTAATAGCCACAAAAAGTAACACATGTGTTAAAGTTATTATAAGTCCATTTTTGCCTGACTCAAGCCCCCGGTTTCTAGTAGCGAGTACTTCGGATTGGGTACTGGAGAAGTCACAAATATCTCAACTCAACGCCGAGCTTTGCTTTGTTACCTTAGCGATGAAATTAAAATATTAAATATTTCTCTTCCTTGAGTGGGAATCGAACCCACAACCTATTGTGATCACAGTCGCACACTTGGGCTGTTGATTCACAACCGGCCTCAATCCCACATATCTTAGGTTTTTATATTTTTAATAGTTTTTAGTGTCAGTGGGAAACAGTCCCTAAAAAAACTCTATAATCGGAGGCACAGCGTGGTTACTTCGAAACGATTAACGCGTTTCCGTCCTTCCTCGATAAATTACATTAACCAAACTTTTATTAATTATATAGAAAATTTCTAATAATAATTATAATATTCTCTTTTATAATAAAGGTAGATGTTGTATTCTACTTAAATCCGTGTGATCATCATAAAATCTTATCTTATTCATGTCACACGAAAAACCATAGAATCTCTTTGTTTGCAATCAAAGTGTTATCGTGCGCATGCGCATTAAGAAAAATAGTACATTATTATTAACATCATAACCATTAACCTTAACAATACGTGTTTAAATTTTACACTACTTTCTAGAGTGTTAGTAGGCAATGTATTGCTTTCTAATGTTACCTATCCTATACGTATAAACTAAAAGTATTCGTTCTTATTTAAAAATAAAAAAATTAAATCAGCTTCACGCTGTATCCCGCACACAGCAGGGTAGGCAGAGGGAACCTAGTGTTAAGACACTCCGTTCCCCACTTTCTGCCGAATTCTGGAGGCATTGCGTGTTGAGTGGCAGAACTCAACGCCGCGCTTCACCTCGACACCAGAGCGAAGAAATGGAAATATACATTTAAGTAAATATTTCATCTCCTCGAGTGGGGATCGAACCCACAACCAGTCGGTTTCACAGTCACACCTCGTGCCGCTGCGCCACGCCTGGCCTTTTTAAGGGTTAGATATCATGTAATTACGATATATGATACGACATGTGATACTCATGACGCCGTCGTGGCGCAGTAACACAGCGTCTGATTGTAAACGAGGATGAGATAGTCATCATCATCATAGAACTAGTTAGATTAATTTCCCAGAAACTTACCAGAGTGGTATGATAAGACAACGTGCGGCGTCGCGTGCTCGTTGCGCGTGCGCCGTGAGTTCCGCCACTCACGACACAACACGGAATGTCCCGAATTCTGGCGGAAAGCGGACAATGGACTGTTTTGACACTAAATTCTCCCTGCCTACTTACTATATAATATAAATTGAAAGATATACGGGATAATACATGAAGCTGAAATAGGCTGGGTATTTACAGCACTACCATCGTTATCGTTTCTGATTATTAATTTGATAGTTAAAATTACAATACTGAGGCCGTCGTGGCGCAGCGACGCAAGCGTGGGACAGTAAGTGCGATGTTCAATTCCCTCTCAGGGCAACTAATTATGCCTCGTAAATTCGGTGGAAAGTGGAAAACGTAGTGTCTTTAGCCTAGGTTCCCTCTATCCACCTTTGCAAATATTCAAAATACTAGCAAGCAATTAAATCGGTATAATATAATTGATTTCATATAATACGCTATCTACACGTAATATTATTGTGTATATTTCTTACAGATGTAAAGATGATGAAGAAGGTACTTATAAGTGTGCAGCTAATAGTACCCATTCGTGCACTGAGTGGATCTATGACGATCCAGACAGTTTCGTCGCTTATGTATGTCCTTTTTAATTACTACGTCTTTTTTTTTTAGCTTTACGCTGTATCCCGCACGTAGCAGAGTAGACACAGGCTAGCTGGGAACCTAGATTTAAGATACTAAGTTCACATTAAGTCACTTTCGCCCCTCATTTTCCAACGAATTCTGAAAGCATTGTGTTTTGAGTCAACGCCGCGCTTTTCCTCTTCCGTTACTAGAGCGATGAAATGAAAATATTAAATATTTATCATAATATTTAATTGTGGGAATCAAAACCATAACCTGTCGTGCTTACAGTCACACGCTTCTGTTCCTGCGTCACGACTGGCCTCAATCCCACATATCTTAAGTATATATTTTTAGTTGGTTCCTTATAAATGGAACCTACATTGTATAATTTTATAAAGTAAAATTGTACAATTTATTTATTACAAGTGCGACTGATGTGAAAGATTAAATGAATTAGTGAAAGACCTAGATTGAAAAGCATGAATAAAACATGAAACACACTACTTATTGTTTTTTTACCAACTTTACCAGAGTGTAGACAAATAAAGTATTACTTTAAAACTAAAACACGCTTTGTTACGGCAACAGAATTTGTTTAGACGAATTTAACGAGCCCAATGTCGATGAATGTAACAGTAGGTATTATAGTTCCTTCACCTTCTGGTCACCTTCCAGTTGCATCGTCAGATCCTTGTCGCTAAAAATTGGAATGGAGTATATCACTTTCATTATAACAGTTTGTTGCCACCGTATTTTTTGTTAATGATTAAAAAAATATACATCATTTTAAAAAACGATATTATGGCCAGTCGTAGCGCAACGGCACAAAGTGTGACTGTAAAAGCGACTGGTTATGGGTTCGATCCCCACTCGAGGAGATGAAATATTTACTTAAATTTATATTTCACTTTCTTCGCTCTGGTATCGAGGCAAAGCGCGGCGTTGAGTTCTGCCACTTAACACGCTATGCCTCCAGAATTCGGCAGAAAGTGGGGAACGGAGTGTCTTACACTAAGTTCGCTCTACCTACCCTGTTGTGTGCGGGATACAGCGTGAAGCCAAGAGAGAAGAAGAAATAATAAACATGACTAAGGAGGTCATTCAATTCAGAAATTCAAATAATCATTTTATTAATATTATATTTTCAGTTCGATTTAGCATGTCAAGAATGGAAACGTACTTTTGTGGGAACAGTACACAGCTTTGGATATATGTGTGGACTACTTCTAGTCGGTCCAATGTCTGACAGGTAAATAGTTTGAAATATATACTTTTTTTTAAGCTTATCGCAGTATCTTCTTTGGAATTTAGAAGACTCATCATTGTTACCGAAAAATTATTGTTACTATAACATTATATGAGAGAATATTTTGTATTAAACAAAAACATGACAAATACTATACAGTATCGCTGGTCGGCATATTTATATATGTTTAAGAGAACTTATAAGGATCAACAAAATCTAATCATCTAATTAATGGCTCAACTGACATAACTTATTATAAGTTTATATTTACATCATATATCTTTTTTTTAGCTTCACGCAGTATCCCGCAGATAGCAGGTTAGGCACAGGGAATCTAATGTTATGACACTACGTTACCTATTTTCCACCGAATTCTGGAACGCAACAGTACTCAACGCTGCGCTATGTCCAGGCACCAGAGTAAAGAACTGAAAATATTACATTTTTCAATTCATCCAGTGGGAATGGAACCCAAGCTGTAGCGTTTACAGTCACACGCTTGTGCCCCTGCGCCACCAGGTATATCCTAGGTGGTACATCTTATGCATAATAATTCTACAAATATTTTTCTTTCTTTATTTATTTATATATACTTTACTGTTCACCGCAAATGGAAATAAAAATTATCAAGTATATATAGTAAATACAAATAACATTTTGTGAAGCACAAAAGGTGTTCTTATCGCTTATTAGCAATTTCTTCCGGACAACCTTGAGATTCTAATGCTGTAATTACGAATAATATGCATTAATTTAATTAAATTAATTGATTATATTGATATCTTCGTATTAGACAATTCTTAAAATTTAATAGATTTTTTAATTATACGTAAAGATTTTTAACGTTTAATAGGAGGTAAGTCATTTCTCTCTCCTTTTTTCTCTCGAGTAAGTTCTTATAGAACTTCCTCTTATAGAACTTAGTCGGTACTCTTAAAGTGACATTCTCAGCAAATTCTAACCTGAAATACTACTAATTCTTCAGGATTGACTTATTTAATTCTCACTAAAAATAATCCGAAATACTTATATACTTTAAAAATAACTAAATAAATAATTTTACTTTTTTTGTTGTACTTTCAGGAAGTCTCAGTTTTGGTAGTTTCTTATAGTTTTGTAAATAATACATAAATGTTTTTTTTTTCAGAGTCGGTAGAAAGAACACCGCTGTTGTTCTTGGCGTTTTGGGAGGAATATTTGGGGTGTTGAGAAGTTTCTCCGTGTGGTATTGGTTTTATATTGCAATGGAATTCTTTGAGGCTGCTATAGGAGACGTGTGTTCACCATTATTTGTTTTAGGTGAGGATTAAAAGTAAATGATGATATTTCCTACCATGATGATTGACTGGCCTGAAATGGATATTTATATTCCGAAAATATAAATAAAATATTTGGTCAAAATATGATAAAAATTATTAAAAGAATCAAAAGGTCGTTTAATAAAATATTTTTACAGCATTAGAAATAGTATCAACCAAGAAGAGATTAAAGTTCTACATGATGTGTTCCTTCGGCTACGTGTTTGGTGGTGTAACCGTATCTATTATAGCTTGGCTCGTCCCAAATTGGAGATGGTTCCTACGTGCCTTATACGTTCCAGCGTTTTTGTTTATTTCCTACAAATATCTATTGGACGAGAGCCCAAGATGGCTTCTAACGAAGGGTAGAAAAGATGAAGCGATAACCATTTTAGAGAATGCCGCCAAAAAGAACAAAATGCAAATTGACAAAAACATTTTAGATAAATTAACTTGTGAAGTCAGTCCAAATGTAAAATTCAGTCAACTAATAAGAGACACGTTTTCTTCAAAACAATTGAGACGGCGTTTCTTCGTCTGTCTGTGTTGGTGGGTGACTTCAACATTTGTGAATTATGGGCTAATGATAAATTCTGTTACCTTGCAAGGCAACAAGTATATTAATTTTGGATTAACAGCGCTGGTCGATTTGCCAGGCTATTTACTTATAACTTACATTTTAATTTACTTTAAAAGAAAACTGCCTTTGATGCTTTCGTTTTTTGCTGGTGCCATATTATGTATATCTCAACCATTTTTACCCACAAGTAAGTATTTCTTTCTAAAATAACTTATTAAACTTGCATCAACATTGATTGTAAGCGCTATGGTTGTGGTTTCGATTCCTATTTAAGTAATTGTTTAATTGTATTGCCGCGTTTTAGTAAATCAACGCTGAGTTCAACTCACAATGTCTCATCTTCGGGCGAAAAGTAGTTTACACAGTATTTTTACACTAGGATCTCTCTATCTTGCGGGTTCGATTCCCACTCGAGGGAATAAATATTTAACAATTTGATTTCTTCTCTCTGGTAACGAGTCAAAGCAGAAACGTTAACTTTCGCCACATCCACAATACTTTAAGTTTCGGCAAAAAGTGAGAACGTAAACACTACCTACACTGCTTGTACGGGCAGAAGGAACCTGTGGTATCATGTTATGCAAGCATAATATTTTTTTGCAATTTGACAACATTATCAATAATACTGCGAAAGTAGACATCAAAATTATATTACCAATTTTTAAATACAAACATACCTTTCAGATCTACCATGGCTGTCTATAGCATTCTACATGGCGAGCAAGTTGATGTGCTGTTTCTTTTTCTCCATAACCTATATCTATACATCAGAACTATTCCCTACGTACACGCGAAATTCAATGCACGCTCTG